>LD360580.1:15731-27082 GCA_001465055.1 Ptychodera flava | reverse complement strand
TGGACCAATTCAAACCGAATGTGAGCACATAGTGTCCTTGACGGTATTTTTATAATTTGTAATTAAAAATTATTGATATTTATGCACGAAACCATTTACATCTGTTTCGGAAAGGATTGCTTGTACTGTAAAGAGATAAGATACGCACTCTTTCAGTGTGCATCCATTCTAGAAGACTAAACATTGCTCTTAGTATGTATGATGAAATGCAACGACTACGACAAGACTAGGGGTATACGTCAGTGCCAAGGGGATCTCCTGCTCTGCAGATCTTGTGAAGCTGAAATATTTCCTCGCACCACCAACTATAGAAAGACGAATAAAGGCAAGAAAATGAATAAGGTTATTGAAGTTGTTCTTCAAAACTTGGTTGGTAAGATGCTAGGCAGGTTACCAAATCTTGGCTTGCGTTGTCGGTTTCTTATTGAAGTCAACGCTGTGGCTAAGGAACAGGTTGTAAAAGGCACATGAGCAGCAACTTTTGGCATTATTTTCATTAATTTAGATTTAGACTAAAGCTAGTTCATAGACACGTTCTTACTCAGAGATGTTTACTCAAGTGTAATTATCCACTGAGCGGGACTGCATGGGGAGGTTTCAGTAAGACAACTAATAAACGGGTGCCGCACCCAAATATGGCCGCCTCCATGCAACTACCTGATAAACAGCGTAAATGGTGCATGTACACATTTGAATCTAAACAAATGCAACACGATGCAACCAACTGAAAGGGCGGGAAAGAGATTCACTCCACTTTGACAAAAAAAATTCTGTCTTCCACATAACACGGCAAGATTTTGAATATGGCGGTTGGATTTAAAATGAATAAAAATATTTGTTGCCTATTCTGCCACAAGGAAATGCTTTTGAGGCATAGTTAATGACTATATCATTCAATTTTCAGATTTCAATGGATATCTGAGAAAATTTGAGGTACCTTGAGATCGAGATCAGACAAACTTCGCAGAGTTGCAACTCACGGGCCTTTAAGGAGTTATTTGAAGCAATCAGATCCATTAACCATGACAGAAAGTACTGAGATGCAACAAGCAAATACTTTAAACATGATCAAAATTTACAGGAGACCTTACAGGATGGGAAAAGCCTATCCTCAAGTCCACAGGCATGGCTGGGGGTTGTTCTGCAAGAGCAGAGGGTTTGATTGATTGCTTCCAAGACATGGTTGAATCTTTGGCCTTAACATCAACAGAATCACAGGAATTAAAAAAGGAAAAAATGAAGAAATTGTCAGTACAATAACCAATACCATGTCAGACTGGTGTTCCGTAAATCCTGTTTTCAATACTGCTCTTAGTAAATTGTGATCTGCTGCAAAAGGGTTTAAGATATTTGGGATAAGATACCTGATTAGTCAAAAGAACGTCCCGACAACAGGGGATTTATTTTGGTAAAATTCATGTCTTGGTAAGTTTTGCCACTGAATGTAATAGGTGTCTGCATAAATTCGAACAAGATGTTGCTTCTTGGAGAAACCCATTTTCTTTCAATACTGAATCAGGAGTTTGTAGACTTGTGCTTACTGCAACTAAGGTCTTAACATCGAATGTCTCAGAAAATTCAGGAGTCTTTCTCAGTGGGAAACTTACCTTGCCAAATAATCGCAATCATACCAATCCATAATCCAATGACAGTAGGTCGGAATTCGGAAGACAATAGTTGTAAACATAGACACAAAACAGCACAGAACAGACAGTAAATAGACGGTACACAAACAAAGTCACATTCATGAAAGAAAGATATATGGACCTCTGGCCAGAAGACCAAGAAGTGATGTCAGGTGTTTCGAAAATAGTTGCAAGAAAGGGCAATCAAAACAAACATCACCTTTCGAGGAAATAAATTTAATGTATTATGTTACAGTAATGCTGCATTGTATTATCACGTCATGACATAATGCAAGTTTTTGAACAACCAGATACTTCCTGATGATCTGATAAAATATGTTGATTTCGAGATCAGGTATTTTTATGGCTAAAATTCGAGCTCTCGACACTAGTGATAAAAACATTACGGGTCCCAAGTGGAGATTATTTGAGAGGGAGGGTGGAATACTTAGCCTAAATCCATACTTCAAGATACTGAGAAAAACTGGAAAAATTGGAAAGACAATGCATCATGATTGGTGGAACGCCAAGCTTTATTTGTGGACATCCAATTTGAATCCAGTTTTAATTAAAGCTCTTGAAGAGAAACACCTGAAAACAGCTGAAAGGAGGAAAGAGAAATGAGAATAAGTGCAAATTCAGAAAATAGCAGCATGTGGAGAGCCATGATGTCCATTAGATATTGACAATAAAAGATCTAAGAGAAGAAAAGAGTTGTGAAATGGACGCAAAACAAGGTTTTACAATATCATCCTGAAAGACATGTACAGAGGCCAGAGACACTGGTTTAAGAGGAGCAGACTTGGTCATTAATATATAATGGTTGAAATTACTGAAAATCGAAAATTAAATTTACAGGAGCATGACAAAGCCATCGGATGTTCATCAGAAAATGGGCAGGAAAAAACAGTAATTACACCATGCAAATATAGATGAAATGAAAGAAAGTGTATTTTGTGAATAAAATGACAGATAAAGTAAAAAGAGAACGACAAAAGCTGCTGATCAATCATTTAAAGGAACTTTAACCAGTGTCCACTGATGATCCGAGAAAACTCATGTGGAAATCAATATTGCATCAGTGTTTTGATGAGAATCATGCTCCTCAGCGGTACAAGGCCAAGGTAATAAGCATTTATAGTATGAATGCCATTGGAACAAAATACCACATAAAATACCATGAAACTCTAGCAGGTACAGTGGAAATGGCTGGCTGTTGTTATCATGCTTGAATGTGCTTCAAGCCTTAAGAAAGCAAACATACAGAATACGTACAAACAAACGTACAAAACATTGTAGCATACAAAATATGCTACTATTTTTTCAGGCATATAAAAGATTATGAATATTATTGAGCCATCCGCTACTTTTGGAAGCCCTATAAATTCACAACAGTGATACTCAAATTTGTTGACTTTTGAAAAATCTTATTGAGGATGGTCTTTACAGCAAGCAGCTTGGATTGTGTAAGCAAGTGATTTATGGCTTATAGTATATGTATCACAAGTGACATCATTGCAACATTAAAATTTACGTTTAAGGTAAACTGTTCCGTTAAATCCCCAAAAAATTTTAAAATCCCACTCAATATTCCGGTAGAGGGGGACTTGTAGCATCTCAGAAGAAACACTACAATGTACTTCAAAATTGTAGAGACTAAAATAAGAGAACACCGAATTGAAAGATAAGAAATTGCAGCAACTGAATTGACAGAACATTGAACTGAAACAAATACACATTTTTTGTACTTAAAAATTGTACAGACTGAATGGACAAAACGTTGAAATGAAACAAATAGAGGTTTATCTATTTCGCCCGCCCGCTCTGCTTCAGTATTCCTCTGGAGATGAGAAACGAACGAACGAACAAACGAAAAAAAAATTGGGTCAACCTTATGTGATTTAAATGCAATGGTACAACTAGAAACCTCTATCACCTGTTAGGTCTCTGACGTTCGATGAAAGATGTTGCTTGATTAGCTTTGCTTTTAAGTTTGTATTGTTTTATTGATGATCTTTGACCCTCACTATTTACATTAATATGTAATTATGTGCATATAAGTCGATGACTTTGTAGGGCTCTTTACAATATTCCTTCAATGGATAGGCCACTGTTAACGAAATAAGCGAAGTTTTACACTCAATAGTGGAAGTTGCTGACAATGATCATTGTCAGACTGTGTTAGCCGTCTGCTACTGAAGAGCACCACCATTACAGGGGCTATACCTGTCGTAAGTTACAAAGAAAAAAAGAAACTCCAAAGAAACACTGCTATCGCATGCCATCGTTTGATATCACTTTGAGCAGGGGTTTCTGTTGTAATAGATGTAGTACTTGGCCATCAAATACCGTTTGAAAAGCCATAAGGAGGAAACGGAGCAGAAATTATGCTATTGCAGGACTTCATCTGACATACTTTTAGGGAAAAAAATGTTGATATAGTGGGACTACTATGTGGTCCTAACAATCCTGCTTTGGAAAACAAAAACTTATTCAAAGAAGAAAATAACTATAGGGCAAGATTACAATGAAACCCATTTCGAACAAGTGCACCATACAATCTAATGACTTGCTGTTCATTTAGCAAATATCCAACAGTGTAGTTAAAAGGGCCGTAAACACGGCAATATCTCAAAATTTTGATAAATAAAGGCTGTTAACACAGCAAATCCAACAAATGGATCGTTAAGCCAATTGTAAGAATATGACAACAGATTCGAAATTGAACACGATGCTTACAAAATATCACTGACGCCCAACCTGCAGTGCTCTCAGAAGAGTGCAAGGGAAGCGCCTGCAAGAAAGTCTTAGAAATGTACATAATATGTTTGTTTGGCGTGTCTTTCGCCCACTTTAAGCGATTTATTCTTTGCCCCCTAAAAGTTTGTGTGCGATGTGTGATAGTGAGTGTTCGAGCGTGAGTGCCTTAGAACTCTAAAACGTGTGGAGCAGTCACAGTCAGAAATGTAACAACTATGCCCGGTTATTGAACCATTCTTTTTTGAGAGTGGGGATTTGGCCGAGCGGTTCTGTCTGTTGCCTCTCTGCTAGGCGACTGGATGTCGTATGTTGTGAGTTCGAACCCGAATGAAAACTAGCCGTATTGACACACTTATCAAGACTATGCATGCTTTCGTCCGAACAACCGACAGTCTACGTGATACTTTTGTTATGTAGGCCATTTACCCCCACACTCATGACCTGAGTTGATTAATCTACAACATTCTCAAGGTCACTGTCCTTCACGACCTCACGACATTGAATTCAAGTAGTCATGTTATAACCGTCTCGAAATTCATTTAGTCGTGTAAGTGGAGAATAATTTTAGAACAGTTATTAGCATATCGATAGAAGTTCTACATTGTTCACATATTCTCTTACATAACCATTTGAGTAAAAATAGGAGACCTCAGCTTTATAGTCAGACATTTGGGATTGTGTCACTTGCGTGTTACTTCAAGACTTTGGAAACTCAAGTAGTATTAATTTCAAGATTTTCAAGACCTTCACTGTATTGTCCTTATATTTAAAAGTAGCCAGATAATTTAAGAAAGTAGACGGGTGGACTGCGAGAGAGCGAAGCGACCAAGAGGCGAGTGAGCGTAGCGAACGAGTTAGGGAGAGTACGAGATGGGGTGTCTCCCCTCTCGCAAGGCAAAAAATGAAATTTTGGAGTGGAAATAATCCATGAAAAAGTGCGTCCATCCCTTCAGATGTCATGATTCTTGATATATCATATTCTAAAACACTTGTTTTGACATTTTCGTTTTGAAATTTCGATGATCTAAGTCGTGACAATGCTCCGGTCCTCAAACGTTATATCAATACAACGGCACCAGACTTTAAATCAAATAAGTCAAATAAGTCAAAACGTCGTTTTAGCGAGACCAATCACGTCCAGGTGATGTGTCATCTTTCAGCTATTCTGGGCTATCATCGTGACAACTATATCATTGGGCACCTTGCTTTTATTCCTTCTGGCCTATACAAATTTAATGTTCGATAAGGTCAACTCTCAATCAGTTCTTGCATGTGAGTTTGACCAAAAACGCCCTCTATCGTTAGTTTGATGGAAACTGGGCAGAATACATGGCCATCATGTTGCTTAAAACGCTTTGCTATCTACAGCACCCTCTTGTCGTACACAAGGGCGTTACATTTAATCTTTCATTTTTTTCAAATTTTACTCCTATAATCGGGTCACTGATATTATATATAAACAAATTATTTAATGAATGTCCCATTATGACATCAAGATTTTAAAAAACTAAAATTTTTGCTAGTTATAAAATGTACCAGTCTAGCTCGAGCACCATAATGAGATCACCCAGCACGGGCGGCTGCAGCTGTTTACCGGCTTTCATTAGCCGCACCATCGTACTCGTGTGCGGGATACAGGGTAGCCGTACGTATTCACGGAGATTTCGTGCGGTCGATGTTAGTTTCCAAAGTTTTTATTACCTCTGCATTGCAGGGCTGTGTGTTACCGGTGTTATGCGGCCTCCGTATAACGCCGGTAACACACAGCCCTGCCATGCAGAGCTAAGTTTTTATATGCTTGCTAGCTACTAGTATGCGAAAACAGTGGGGAAAAAACACTCATAAACGAAACAAAATGCTTAATAAATGTCAGTACGACGGGTGGCTACAAAGCAGTGTACGGCTGCATACCACGTAGCCCCTCTCTCACCATATAGTGCCTTTTTTCCACTTGCGCTGTCGACGACTTTACCGAGAAGACAGACTGGCAGATTGTGTTACCTCACTAGCTGTTTCGCTGTTTTCGCGTACAAGTATTGTAAAACTGTGTCAACTAAGCTCAACCGCACAAAAACTCCGTGGATACGTAGGGCTACCCTGTATCCCGCACACGAGTACGCTGGTGCGGCTAATGAAAGCCGGTAAACAGCTGCGCCCGTCAGTACATTTTATAACTAGCGAAAATTTAGTTTTTTAAAATCTTGATGGTCATAATGTGACATTCATTGAATAATTTGTTTATATATAAAATCAGAGACCCGATAATAGGAGTAAAATTTGAAAAAATGAAAAATGAAATGTAACGCCCTTGTGTACGACAAGAGGATGCTGTAGATAGCAAAGCGTTTTTAGCAACATGATGGCCATGTATTCTGCCCCGTTTCCATCAAACTAATGATAGACGGCGCTTTGGGTATCATGCAAGAACGGATTAAGAGTTGATCTTCTTGAATATTATATTTGTATAGGCCAGAAGGAATAAAAGCAATGTGCCCAATGATATAGCTGTCACGATGATAGCCCAGAACAGCTGAAAGATGACACATCACCTGGACTTGATTGGTTAGGCTAAAATGACGTTTTGACTTATTTGATTTAAAGTCTTGTGCCGTTGTATTGATATATATAAAAAGATAGAAGTGAAACCGGGTATATAAAATTGTAAAGGATTCTTTGCCCAAGTTTGAGTGAAACAAATTATATCGAAATTATTTAAATAGGTAACAAAATCTGTATCAATGAGTGTGTTACTCAAACCATTAATATTCCAACAAATGAACTTAATATTATAATTGGTACAAGAAGAGTCGATTAAATAATCACTGACTTGGTTATCTTGGCTTTGGCCGAGCACCTATCTACGGTTATAGTCTACAGCGCGAATATCTTTTGAAGCTTCGTCAAATACGTACACAGTTCCATCAATCTTCAGTTTATCATAGTTCAAGAAGGCGCGTTTACCGTTGTCTTTGGCTTGCTTGAGGAAAGGGCCAAGTTTTCTTCTGGTATCTCTTACCCTAGGCGAAAAATCTTCAGAAACTCTGAACTGTGAATTCTTCAATGCTGTTCGAGACTTTTGTAGTACTTGATCCCTCTGCTTGAATCGCGAAAATTTAGCCACCAGTGGTTGTGGACGGGTCCTGGCATTGGTAAGACGATGTACCCTCTCAAATTCAATGATTTCGGCATCCATGTCCAGTTGATCACTTATGAAAGATTTTACTTTGTCTTCTGAATCTTGCCAGGTCTCGTTTGGAGATTGGTCAATATTATAGAATATCAGGTTGTCAAGTTTCATTCTCGCTTTGATGTCGTCGACTTCTCTGGTCAAATTGTCGACGTTATCTTTCAGTTTCCTATTTTCTTCTGCTAGTCGTGCACAGTCCTGGAAATTTTGTTTCAACTCACTTCGCAGGTTTGTTACATCTTCTTTCAATTCGTCAACTCTGTCATAGACCTGTTTTAACAAATTATCAATTTGTTTCTTAAGATCTAACTTTAAGTCACGAATTTCACGGATAACGTCCGCTAGATCTAAAGATTCGTCGATATTACTGGCGTCATCTAGTGAACTAGACCGTGATCTCAATTCTCGTGTACTTGTAATAATGGTGATTTTAGTCTGCCTTGCTGATTTTGGAGGGCCGGGATTTAATTCCACGTCTCCACATTTCGTAGGCAGAAATGGCACGAACACCTGTTGCTGCTGTTCTCTGCCAAACGCCATAATGTCCGTAGTAGTACAATGATCAAACGTAGACGAAAATGTGTTTTCCGTTATCCTGTGAACGCCTTCAGATGAATATAGCTCTACAAACCTTGATCTGATTATATGTTGAAGGATGAATACCTTGAATAGTGCTGTCTCAACGACAAAAAGTGCCGCTATCGTTCTGAAAAGCAGGTCCAGTGCAGGTAGCCATTTTGCATGCGTTTGGTCACTGTGTAGATCTACACCTTTCCATGAGGAAGGCTGAAAAAACTGGCCAATTCGTCCACGCCAAAGTTCCACTCCTATCCCCAAAGTTGCCGATATTGGTGCCTAAATCACTCACATTGACGATGTACAAGATTTTTGAAGTAGTTGGGAAATTTCGTCGGTATGTTCAAGAGCGATAGTGATAGCCTGCCGCACAGTCAAGATCAAGATGATAGCCCAGAGCAGCTGAAAGATGACACATCACCTGGACGTGATTGGTCAGGCTAAAACGACGTTTTGACTCATTTAATTTAAAGTCTTGTGCCGTTGTATTGAAATATATAAAAAGAAGGATGTCTTGCATCTGCCTTCTGTTTTATTCACTGTGAACGTCTGAGCACCGGAGCATTGTCACAACTTAGATCATCAAAATTTCAAATCGAAAATGTCAAAACAAGTGTTTTAGAATATGATATACCAAGAATCACGACATCTGAAGGGGTGGATGCACTCTGTGGCCTCTCCACTAGGCGACTGATGCCGCATGTTGTGGGTTCGAACCCGATTGAAAACTAGCCGTATTTTCTACCCTGGGTTGGTAACTCTGCTGGTGGACAGAATTGTCCCCGAGGTTATCGTTCGCCCAGTTAAAGCGATGAAATTCGTTTCTTCGCTTCGATAAAGTTTGTATGTGTGATGTGTGATAGTGAGCATGCGTGCGTGAGTGCTTCACGAACTGTACAACGTGTGAAGCGGTCTCAGTCAGAAAAATGTAACAGCTTAGCCGGCTATTGAACCACTCTTTTTTGGGAGTGGAGATTTAGCCGAGCGGTTCTCTCAGTGGCCTCTCCGCTAGGCGACTGATGCCGTATGTTGTGGGTTCAAACCCGATTGAAAACTAGCCGTATTGTCACGGATTGGAAATGGTGTTCTCTGGTGGCATCTGAGGTGACTTTCGACTAATTCATTAAACATTTAGCTGAGACTGAACAGTAATTTGTTGTGTGTCTTAATCCCGGACTCACTCAAAAAATGCTAAAATTATAATCAGAAAGAATATATAATAAGTACAATCTACGTAGTTTTTGTCGGATGAAAAACGTTTTAAAACATTTAGATTTTTATGCGACATAGATGTTTTGACGTAGTCCTTCAGTAACATTCTCTCATCGATGAACCTTATTATCTAAAAATGACACCCAATAAAATGAAATATCCTGACATACCCTTAATTTTAATAGCGCGTATACATGCAGACAGTAGGTAGACGAGGCTGTCAGAGAGAACAGCGTAAAACGGTCGGAAACACAATTGCCTGTGACTGTGTAACTAACGATCGGCAACGCACATGCCTACGACCGTGGATTCTAGTACCAAAAATAATCAATGAAAATAAAATACCCATTCAAATAAACAGTTGGTTCTAAAACATCTGTTCTGGCTCATTTTTTTAATCTAGAAAATGCGTCGGTATTGCTCTGAGAAAAACTCGATTTGTTGAGAAGATTATCATACTCGTACTGACGTTGGCAGCCAGCGCGGCGGCGGAAAACTAGCTTGCCAGTCTCGTAAACTTCGAATCGCCGATCAAAATCACATCTTTTCGGTGCTTTTCTCTGAAAATTGAAATTTTTCATACATAAACTAAATGTATTGCTGGAATCAAGTATTCCTTTGGAACAGGCTTTCTTAGGGAAAAAATATTCCATCGGCAAGGTGCCAGTGGCCGACGCCACATTTCTTTTTGACGCCATTGTTAAAGATGACCTAAGATGAACTTCATACTAATCAAACCAATTACGCTGCTCGTAACAAAGGCAACACCATAGGCGCGTCCATCAGCCAATCACACTATTTAACAAGTAAAGGATCGGGCTCATAAAGTCGTAAATGGGTATTTAGAAACTTTTTTAATTTTTTTGCAGTTGCAAGTGGGGTCGCGAAACTGCTCATCGTACGTGTGCCGGCTAACAGCTGGCAGTGCGATCCCGAAATTAATAGGTATATAAAAATAATCTAATTAGCCGGGAAAATGCAAAACAGGCGGTGTATTTACCTGGCAACTGACTTCAAAGGACAACACTGCCTTCACCATCACGCTGGATTTATTCTGTGGACTTTTGCACAACCTCAAGCCTGCAAGCAAACCCCAGGACTTCACTTTGTCTCGGTGTCTGACTCAACTCTGGAGTCTGAGCCGTCCCAGCTGAGATATGTAATCTGTATTCTATCCCTTGACTTCGCGAATATTTTTTTTATTTTGTAATAAATTTTATTGAAATGAAAAATTCTGAGTTCGCTGTTTTGTGCTTTCAGAGGGGTGCAGGGGATGAGCCGTCGCAAAAGCCTAGTCCTGAACAAAAATTTATTTGCCGCATATGTCGTCGTGCTCATCAGGCCCTTCACTTATTTTCGCGAACATTGAACAGTCAACGCAATGTGGTACAGCCCTGACACAACCCCTGTAACCCTAATATAACCGCTCTTGATCGCAACACTGATGAAAATACCTTTCGTGGAACATTTTGATTGAAGATATACTATCAAGACGTTTAACAAAATTAAAAGAACGAATGCCCCAAGGTATAACATTAACGTGATGAAAAATAGTGGTAAGCCACCGTTTTTGTTGTTAAGCTCTGATGAGGTAGAGAGGCAGAGATGACAGTCTTGCTTCAAGGACTGTCATAGGCTGCCTAAGACAGTCCTCGAAGCAAGACTGTCATTTCTGCCTCTCTACCTCATCAGAGCCTAACACAATGTAGCTTTACCACTATTTTGTCATCACTTTTAGGTTATACATTTGGGCATTCGGAGCAGCCTGACAGATGACATCTTGACATCCACCACTGGTGGCACTGTATGACCGTTTCAAGACAGGTAAAATTCTTACTTTTATCTTAGTCCGTGGGCTAGAGAGGGTCTACGTGCACCCCCCCTACAGGATAACAAACCTGTATTTTTCAGAACCCTTGGGATCCCTAGAATACGAAATGGAATTTTAACAGGAAAAATATAGGGACGCAATAGCTGTTATGGTCATGTTT
>LD360580.1:0-12086 GCA_001465055.1 Ptychodera flava | reverse complement strand
AAAATGCATGCAAATCTGCAACACTGTTATTTTGCGGTACCCTTCCAAATATGACTGTTACAGCTGTAGATTCCCAATATTTTTTCTGTTAAAAGTCTATTTCATATATCTGACATTTCTTGTATCAAATAAAACAGATTTCAGACAAAGCAATGCGTATTTTATTATGCCCAGCTAAAAAATTGGTAGAATTTGAGTTTTACTGTAATTTGCAATGTTAAATGTTGGGGTAAGGGGTAAGTTTTGGTTATATTTGACAAAAACTGTAGAAGATATTGCATAGTGCAATATGTCATCTTAAAGAAGAATAAATTCCCTTTCTAATGATACCAAACAAGTGAGGTTATGTTAAAAAATGAGCTCAGCACATGACTTACAAGAAGACAGATTTGACGAAAATGCATTTGGCTTGGAAAATCGTGATTTTGCGGTACCCTTCAAAACATGACCATAACAGCTATTGCGTCCCTATATTTTTCCTGTTAAAATTCCATTTCGTATTCTAGGGATCCCAAGGATTCTGAAAAATACAGGTTTGTTATCCTGGGGGGGGGGGTGCACGTAGACCCCCTCTAGCCCACCGACTATCTCCTTCTCAACATGTTTTTGGGAAGACGATCTAGAAATTGTAGTCAACATGAAATTATAAATTTTGAAAATCTCATCAAAAGTTACAGCTACCTTCCCTTTGATGATTTACTCCAGTCAGACAAGCATAGGATCGAATACACTTCTTGGTGGTAATTTACAGTGTTATGGAGGGAAAAACAGAGTCGCGAAAGAATTACTCGCGGTCCGAATTCTTTCATAAGTAGCATCGAAGGGGACTTTTCATTCATAAATTAGCTATCAACTCTTGCTGTATTAATCGGCTCACTTAAAGCTCAAAAGAATAAAAAATGTTGTAAGGTTATGAGGGGGAACACATTAATTTTCAACGGAATGTCGAAAAACAGCAACTGGTGACCAAAAACGATCACATCATTGAATGGATGTATTGTTAGTCAGAAAATTGTATGAATGCCAGTTTTTATGATATCTCATAAAATGTTTGGACGGCCGAATTTTCCTGAGTTACAGGGCACAAGGGACCAATATTTTCAACGACGAATTTGGTGAAACACAACAGTTCCGATCACGTGTGTACAGCACAAGTATGCAACAACTATCTTGTCGATGAATGTTTGTCGATCGTGATTGAACTGTCCGAGTGTTGTCGCTGTTCATTTGTGGAATTCCTTCATTTCGGGAGGCCAGGGGTTCATTTTCTCATCTATGCAAACGACTTTTATGGCCACAATTCTAAAACTTCCTCAAGATAAGGGCCGATTTAACCAGGTTTCGTTACTCAAAACGCAGAATGAAATTCGAAATCTTACTCGCTGATAAAATCAAGTAATAATCGCTTTCCGCGTTGTCTTTCATAAGTAGTAACGGAGGGGACTCTTTTTATTCATAAGTTAGCTATCAACTCTTGCTGAATTAATCGGCTCCATTCAAGCTTAAAAAGATAAAAATGTTGTAAGGTTAAGTGGGAACACGTTTAGCTTTCAACGGAATGTCAGAAAACAGCAACTGGTGTGCAAAAGCGCTCAATCTTTGAGTGGGTGTATTGTTGGTGAGGAAAATGTATGAAATGTCAGTTTTTATGATATCTCCTAAATTGTTTGGACGGCCAAAATTTTTCTGAGTTATAGGGCACAAGGGACCAATATTTTCAACGACGAATTTGGTGAAACACAACAGTTCCAATCACGTGTGTACAGCACAAGTGTGCAACAGCTATCCAGTCGATGAATGTTTGTCGAACGTGGTGAAACTGTTGGAGTGTTGTCGCTGTTCATTTATGGAATTCCTTAATTTTGGTGGCCAGGTTAATTTTCTCGCCTATGCAAATGACTTTTATAGCCACAAATCTAAAACTTCCTCAAGATTAGGGCCGATTTAACCAGGTTTCGTTACAGTAACTTAAAACGCAGAATGAAATTCGAAACCTTATTCGATGATAAATCAAGCAATAATCGCTTTCCGTGTTGTCTTTCATAAGTAGTAACGGAGGGGGCTGTTTTTATTCATTAGTTAGCTATCAACTCTTGCTTAATTAATCAGCTCTCTTCAAGCTCAAGCGATTGAACCAGGTTTCGTTTCTCAAAACGCAGAGTGAAATTCGAAACCTTAGTCGATGATAAATCAAGAAATAATCGCTTACGCTTTTTGTGTTGTTGTCTAACTTGAAGCCGGGATAATCATTTCAAATAAATTAAATGTGTATATGATTAAGGATGTTTATGAAATTTAAAAAAGTTAAGAAAATTATATTTTATACAGTACACTTTCTGGCTTTTTGGATAAGGATAAAGATAGGATATTGGATATTTTATTTACCAATAGAACAGAACAGAAAAAGAAAAATACAGACACATTAAGGATTAGTAAATTGGGTAGGGAAGGAAATAGTATCATACTAATCGAGTCCAGCCCCCTACCATTCACAATTGCTGAATCTATCATTTTGCCATAGGGCGTCATGTTGAACATTGTGACCTATCCTCGATATTTCAAATAAATGCTATGTCAGTGTAAGTACATAAATTATAAAACTTTGTGGTAGAAAATATACATGAGAGAGAAGAGACCTGTCTGATAAACAAGAGATGACGTTTCAGGTCTCTTTTAACTTTTGACATAGATCTCAGGGATCTTATACTTTCTGGGATTTGGTTCGAGAGTGTAACACCAGAGTATTTTATTGAACACTGTCCTATATTAGTGGTATATTTAGGGATGAGAAGATTTCCCTTGTTTTTCGACCGAGTAGGACACAGATGTTGAATGCTTGAAAAGTAACAAGGAATTTCTGAAGGAAAATTTCCACTTATATTATCATAAACAAAAAGTACAGTTTGATAAGTATATTGCTTAAAAGCATCAAGAATTTCCAACTTATGAAACAATGGTTGTGCGTGCTCAAATCTGTTGGAATTTGTTAGAGAACGTGCTATTCGTTTTTGGGTAAGATGTATAGGCTTAAGGTAAGTTGCGTAGGTATTCCCCCAAACTTCTAACGAATAAGAGATATGTGGTAAAATGAAACAATTATAGAGTAGTAATAATATTGGTTGAGGGACAATGTACTTAATTTTATATAATATACCTGCCTTCGAACTTATTGTTTTGTTAACGTTATTTGTATGTTCTTTCCAGGTAATTTTATTATCTAGGTCAACCCCGATATATTGAGTGCTTTGAACTTCATAAATCTGTTCCCCTTTAATACTGATTATGCCTTGGCATTGTACTAGTCTATTTTTACCCCGGAATATTAAATACTCAGTCTTTTTTGTATTTATTGTTAGTTTGTTATTACTTCACCGGTCAACTACATGCTGTAACTTTTCATTAACATAATGTAAATTTATGACTTCACTTGAGTCAAAAGAATGAAATAAACTAGTATCATCAGCAAATAATCGAGTATCAAAGAAATCTGTAAGCTTTGCAAGGTCAGTGACATAAGTGAGAAAAAGAGTGGGTCCCAGTACAGACCCCTGTGGGACTCCACAGGTAATTGGAAGTGCTTGGGACTAAACCCCATTAACACATACAAGTTGTTTCCTATCGGAGAGGTAGTTTTGAAAGAGATCCAAGGCCACCCTACGTATTCCATATGCATAATTTGTCAATTAAGATACTACACTGTAAAGTACAGTGTTCAAGGATAGAACACCAATTAAACGCCTTTTTGTAACACTTTTTGAACGCGTCCAGACGTTCAGAAATTTAACACTACGTGTTCAACCAACGTTCAATTTTTGAACACACGTGTGCAGATTTTGAACGCTACGTGTTCATCAGACATGATATTGAACACCATGGTGTTCCATATCTGAACACACGTTGCACAGGAAATGTGTTCAAAAAATTGAACGCATTTACGCGTTCAAAGGGCTGTAACACTTTTTGAACGCATGGACGCCGTTCAACGATCAGTGTGTTAAAGGCTGGAACACATGATGCGCGCTTGTTGAACACATTTAATTCGGGGCGTTCAGGGGGTGTTCAAGCCTTGAAATAAAATAAAAGATCACTGATATTCAGTAAAATTATTTTATTCTAAAATTACACAAAACATTTTTAGAGTAAAATACAATAATTTACAGTAAAATGGGCAAATAAACATTGCCACTTTGTATGTAAAGTTTGTCAGAGGAAAATACCAAGGACCAGAAGCATTAAAAAATCACCATACACACTGTAGATCGTTTTAAAAAATATGAACAAAGTAATGACAAAACAGGTTTTACTTAAATATTGTGAATTACGTTTTTGTCTATGCTTGTTTAAAACATACAAAAAAATCAAAAAAGCTCAAAATTTGGAATACTTATTGTGTTGAAAACACGTATATGTATGAAATGCATACTCCATTTTTGTAAGATGGTTTCTTAAAGACATTTCCTCTTGTAAGACAATTGTAAATTTTGAAGGAAAAAAAGTTAGTCAAGGCTTCTCTAGTGCACATGGTATATAGTTGTCCACACTAAAGTAAACACAAGATGTCAAGTTGTCAAAGTGTCACAGTAAGGCACAACATGCAGAAAGTGTGGAAAGTGGGTCCTTGGCAGGGTAAAACCTATTTCCTTGTCCAACAAAGTCCTTCATAAACAGAAAGGTTTGTTTGTTTGTAATATCTTTAAATAAACCCTGAAATAAATCTGTGACGTTTCAAAATCTACTTCTCAGAAATTTAAAACATATTGATTCATAAAGAACTTTCAAATTCTGGTGTACCCTGCTATTAACTTTTTATACAATTTTTTTTACCAAAAATGGTAAAAATCACCCTTAAAATAGAAAAAATGTAGATTTCATCATAACTTGGATATTATGGTAATCCCTAATGTCTTAAAAATGTCTGAAATGTCTTTAATGTCTTAAAAATACGAAGTTGCAAATTTCTGCATAATTTGAACAATCTGAAAAAGGTTATCAGTAGAGGTCTATGTCCAAAATATCGAAACTGTTCAATCAGCAGTTTTGAAGAAGATTTTTTAAAGTTTTTTTGACCAAAAATGACAAAAATTGCCATGAAATATAAAAAATTGAATATTTCATCACAACTAGCACAAATTTGACGGAGGTTATTCTTAGAGACATGTTTACCAAATACTGAAGACATCAGTAAAAGAGAAGAAGATTTTTACCAAAGCTTAGATTAATTCAGAACAAAAATACAGAAATTTACCAAAATTCAGTTACTGACCCTTGGAAGTTTAAATCTACATTATAGATGAACTGAGGTTCTCAAGCTTGTTTCCAGACAGCTACCTGTACACTCATCTTCTTCATTATCTGTACCACCAACTTCTGTAACAACTCTTCGATTTTCAGTTAAATCCAACTTTTTACATCCTGAAAATAATGCAACAATAGGTAATGGAGAGATGAGACTTTAAATGAAAGACAAGGAGCTGATTAGGTTAAGGAAAAGGGGACACTTTCACATACAGTGCCTCTGTTCAATACTGTTACAAAATATTTGCTGCTTCTTGTCATCAACTGATTAAAATAAAAAAGCCAAACTCTCATCTGCTGAAACAATACATTGTATACTCTACGATGTTTAACTGATGCTTTACATGCCATTGTGTCTACTTAAAGACATGTGTTAGCTATGATTACGCAGCGGTACTATGCAAGGCGTATCGATCGCGCTCAGGTCAAGGGTTATCGCTACAGTTGTATTGCGATGACCCTTGACCCGAGTGAGATCGATCGATAGACTATGGCCAAAAGTACCAATGCGTATTCACAGCTAGTTGTTTGTATACCAGCCACTGAAAGAAAAAAAGTTTCTTCACGTAGTTAAGCTATTTCAAGGTACAATACAATTAATTTCAAAGGATAATAATACAGATGCTTCAAAATCTAATACCTTTTACTGTTTTGGAGAGGAAACTTACCCTTTCTGGTTTTGCTTCCGCACGATCACGACTTCAGGGTGCGCTTACAAGAAAAATGTCGCAACTTCCGTTTTGATGCACCATGGGATAGGAAAAGGCACCAAATTTGAACACCAAGTGTTTAGAAGTAGAACGCCTCTTGCTCGCCGATGTTAAAATTAAAATGTTCATGGTGGTTTTCTGACTTTCTTTTCAAATTGAGAAAATTTCAACCCATAATAAACGTGTAAAATTATTTTGTATACTTCCTTTTGTAGAAAAAACATGCTTTCAGCCATTGTAGACCGGAAATATTTTTCACTTAGTGTGAAATTCGTTACACCAAAATCCGTGTACGTTTGCCGGACAGCGAGGCAGTAGTAAATTTAATTTAGTCATTGTAAAGTAAAAAACACAAAAGATTGTTAATTGTTTCACAGTATTGTAAAATTTCTGTGATGCTGAGTTGTTGAACACTTGAAGGAGATGGTTGTTAACACATCGTGTTCAGGTTCAGAACATCATTGTTAATAATATGAACACTAGTGTTAACAATATGAACGCTAGCCGTTCAAATTTGAACACCGACATGTACATTTTGAACGCGGAAAGACGCGTCTAGCGTCCACTATTTTTACAGTGTATGCTTTACGGTATCAAAAGCTTTTTTCAAGTCTAAAAATATCCCAATAACTGTTCTTCCTCTGTCAATTTCTTAACTTAACTTTTGAACCAAATCCACAATGGCAAGTTTTGTGCTAATTTTTTCTCTAAACCCGTATTGATGGTGATACAACGAAGAAAAGCTATTTTAGTAAGAGGTGATCTGCTTATTTATTATTTTCTCAAATACTTTTCTGAACTGTGGTAATACAGAAATTGGGCAATAATTTCCAGGGTCTGTGGGCGCCCCTTTTTAATAGATAGGGGTGACGTTTGCAATTTTTAATTGATTTGGAAAAACTCCCGAGGAAAAAGATAAATTAATTACATAACATAGGGGCCTTGAGATATACTCTTTAGCACAAACTATTAGTTTCGGGCTGATGTTATCGAAGCCAACAGCCTTATTTTCATCTAGCTCATTTAACGTATCTAGAACTTCTTCATTAGTTACACCATAGAGAAAAAAAGAACTGTTTTGTGCATCCTCTAAGTGTGCACTATTTTGACTAATATCATTAATTTCAAGTGCAAGGTTTTTTCCCACTGAAACAAAAAAGTTGCTAAATTCGTTAATTATGGCATGTTGATCAGACACTTTCGTCAAAAGCCCGCTATTAGGTGATGTAACCTCCAAATACTTGGGTAAGCCCATTTTCTTTTTGCCCCTGCCTAATATATCATTAACAATATCCTATGTTTTATTCATATTTTCACAGTGATGTGAAAACTGATCACAATAAAACCTTTGCTTTGCCATTTTAAGTATATTTGTGAGAATATTACGATGCCTTTGATATTTTGCCAAAACCTCGGGATTGTAATTGCTTTTAATGACTTTAGAGAATAATCTATGCTTTCGTCTAATTGATTTTTTAATTCCTTTAGTAATCCAAGGTTTTTGTATCCTTGTCCTAAGATTATTGGTTTTATTATTGAGGGGAGCATGTTTATTACATACACTTAGGAATGTTTTGGAGAAATACTCATATGCAGCATTTACTTCATTACTATTGTAAACTCCGGACCAGTTAGTTTCATGACGTTCGTGATGAAACTCCTGAACATTCAGCCTTGAGTAATCTCTGAATGTGATTTGATCTGTCGACTTGAAATGATTTTCAAGAAATCATTTCAAAAATGTGCGAGGTAGGGTAATTAGCAGCGGTACAATGGACAGTAGAATAAGATTTCTGCAAACCAGTCAGAACGTGCTCAGAGGAATAGCAAAGTGAACATTTGGTTTATATATTGATCCTAGATTTCATTGTCAGATGTCTCCCGGTTTTTTGTTGTCAAGTGCCAATTCTATCCCTCGTCTGGAGCTGTTTCGAACGCAAAACAAGCACATTTTAGGCGAGGTTAATGAATAGGGCATCTTTTTACAAGTGGTATAGCCACAAACTGATGACGTCAAATCGCCGTACACAAAACACAGACGCCTTGTAATTATGGCACTATGTATTGTGTACGGCAATTTGACGTCATAAGTTTCTGGCTATACCACTTGTAAAATGGTTCCATGAATAGCTTCTAGTGTGCCGTGGAGACAAACGGTCCGTTATCAGCCTTTGGTGACTTTAAGTTTTAACTAAAATAATGGATGTACGGATAAACTCTGGAGTGCTTTGCAACGCTGTCTTTGAACTTTTCTGACATGTACCTTTTATCCTTCCATGCATAACAAAAGACAAAGTTTTTAATCAAGAATCTTGGATTGCCCTATTTCATCTATTACTCCATGTACATTCTAGATTTCTCGATCATTTTAAATGGCCACGTTGAATATGTTGGCATGTTAATAGCGAATGTCTACACATGACAACACTGACGGTATGCAACCTTAGAAGTTTGAAGGGGTGATTGTATTTTTGGTCAGAGAAAACCTTTAAAATAAATGATATTTTGTAATCGTCGATAAAATTTTACAATGACTCATAAAATTGGATGTATTGAGACACAAGGGACCGAATTATTTAGGAGCACGGTGCAAGAAGATATTTATGCGTGGGCAGTTGCATGCATGCTTCTTCGAATTGTATAGCCATTCATACTATATAAACATCTGTCCGTACTCCAATACCAAGTTTTGTTCAGCGTTCGGCAGTACAAAGTTCGTTTTACACGATGAAAACCTTCCTGGTCCTAATTTTGATCTGTTGCTGGCACTTGCAGCTTGCAAGGTAGGTACAAATGTTCGGCGGTATGACGGGTATACGACTGTCTGCCTCTTTATTCAGACATGACCTCTCTCTTTTTATGTGCTGAGATAGATATTAGTCCTCGGTAAGGCTGTATTTCAACAAATATGCCCGATCTTGTCTACAACGAGCAGCGGACACACTACACGTTAGCCGTTGTCGAGTAATTTGATAGGAATGGTGCGTTCGGCGATGGTGAGTATCCATTTTTCAAATAGTACTGAGGCGACACATACTCCCGTAGCTTTAGGATAATCTGTCAAGTGATATCCAGTGTCATCTGAAACAAGAAATTGAACTGTTTATGAAGAGCATCGTCAACTGTATGTACATTGATGTAAAAAACGTGAGGACAACATATTAAGGATAACATATACTAAGCTACCATCTATCCACGTCCACTGTACCCTGTATTTTTATTTCAAGATCTTACCGTTGCCCTCCGGGTCACAGGATATGAGCTAAGTAAATGTGTGCGAATATTAGCGATGTAAAATAAATATGTTTAAGCCCCACTAGTTGTATAGCCCCATGTTGAAAAGCAAAAACTCTCGATACTGTGCATATCTGCACCGAAATCTTCACATAAACTACAGATAATAGTCCAATGAAATGCATATGGATAAATGATTTCAACTATGACATCTTATGTTCTGTTTCCTTTGTAATATTACCAATTTTGGAAAATCACGGAAAATCAAAATGACTGTTCACATTTGAATCAACTTGTCAAATGCTTCACAAAGGAATGGTTTCCTAATGCAGTAAAAGCCCATATCCTTTGAGAGGGAAGAATTTAGAGAAAACCGAGAAGAGAATAGGGAGAATGAATTTCAAGTGTTACAGGCTGTGAGGCTTTAAGTAACGGCTAAACGTCAAAATATGAAACAATTTCATGTGTATGTTTAATCAAAGCTTGTATCTATGCAACAGTGGCCCTATACATGTCTAATCTGGACTGTATACCGATGTAAAATGCGCTGTAAGTGAAAATTTAAACGATAATTTACATCATACACCTCACTCAACAACGATTTAAGAGTCTCTATAATGTTTTGTGACATCTCTAAGGTACCAAGCAAACAGCAACGACATACTTAACACGGATTTCATCAGATTTGAAATGCTATTCACCATCTTTCCTACACTATATCCTTCTTTGTTTCTTCATCTTATAGGAGTGTTCCTGCAACAACACACGTGTGCGTCGGGTGCGAACCAGGTAAGCAAATTATTGTATGTGACCTTGTAGCAAATGTTGTATTTAAATTCGTCTTTAACTTGCATGTGTTGACGTCACCACTGCTTATACGCAAAGTTGATCACCCCTTTGCTATTAATGCGAAACACTTTAGACACGGGTAACCGTCACGTTTCTTAGATTAAGATACAATTTTGATTGCAGTTTTTTAAATTTCAACAAAGAATATATTTATTAACAGACACTGTTACACCAGTGTCCAGTAAAATATTGGAGTAATCCACCCAACGCAAGAAACACACTAAAGCACAAGTGTTTTAATTTAACCCCCTTTTATGATAACCCTTTTGTCGTTCTGTATATAATAAAACCTAAAAACGGATGTCTGAATCGGATGAATTGAACGTCGTCATTCTATTCTTAGATAATTCAGAATTGACGATTTTGAATTGAACAATCGAGTTGGGTGATTCACATGATATTACAAATGAATGCTTTGTATTTATATTAGAACTTCAGAACAAACGTTCTGTCTGCTGCACAAATACTGCGGTACCAAAATGTCATAAAATTATCAGAGGATCATTTTAAATATTTGAGCTCATTTGACGGTTTACCGTTATTTACGGCTCATGATTAAAATGGCATCGGCGATTAACTTACCTCATCGGTTGTAATCAGCCTGCACATGACTTTCACCTTAGCTAACCAAAGGCAACTACAGTGTCTTCACCGTCGTAGCTAATCGTACTTGGTGGGTGGTCGAACAAACTTTTGATGAAAAGGTTGACGCCATTAATTGCTTGGGTCTTTCGAGATTTGTTATATAGATGCCTTACCTATGTCCGGCCTTGCTCCGACACGAGAACAACCACACCATATGTCCATACAGAAAGTGATAGCTCCACTTTAGTGTTGATGTATGACAGGATGTGTTTAGGAATAGAATACTATTTTGCACTCCAATATTAATAATTGAACATTAAGGATGCTTTGGTCGATTTGTTTTTGAAATATTTTCTCCCGGATTTAATGAGTAAAAGCGAATTATGACATGAATTTTGTGGAAAACCAAAGTTTTAGAAAGTGTATGCAAGAGGTACTTTTCAGTTGATGTGAATTGCATAGCATCAAGATACGTATAGGATGTTACACAGTTAAGTTGAGAAAAGGGACATTGTTCTACTTTTTTTGTTTTTAAATATTACAAAGTTTTTGTTTTGCTGTGTTTTAGGATACGAAGACTTTGAACATGTGGTGAGATTTTTAATATCGATGTTTTAAATGTGACAGGGCGTTTATACTCTGAGTTCACATTTATACACGGGTAACAACATTACACACGTAGTTTCACGTCTGCCGTTCGCTGTTTTTACCGTGCAGGATTATATACATTGAGCGTAGAAAAGACAGGATCGAAATTCATTGTGATTTTTACTTTCGGAAACTAAAACGTTAAGACCTCCCAACTATTAATTATTTTCTGAAACCTATCTAGTTTGTATTGCTGTTTGACTCAGAAATAAGGCGATAAATTCTTTGTGCGCTTCGACATATACAAAATACAAAAAATCTATAAACATGTCAGAAAATTCAAAGCAAAACAAGAGTCTTGGAATATCAAATATATGAACACATTTTAAACAACTTCGATAGAAACACGAACTTAAAAACAACTACCAATTCCAGCTAATTTTTGTAAAGGTGACTCACATTAAAATAACTATCGATTGGCTATCTCTAAGTGTCAGCTGTGTGGCCCCTTCTCCCGACTGCATTATCGCCAACTCTAAGCTCACCGACCCTGAATATCGACTTATTTGTCTTGACTATCAACGTACTGATCACCAATGTGCACATGTCGTACATCGAGTTTGAAAATAACATGAAGAAAACTTGTCTTTGCCATTGTGTATTTACTAAACGATGACGTATATAGATAATATAAACGAAAACCAAATTTCAAATCTAATAACGGACAATTTCGTCATACATGTTCAGTATAAAGAATGTAACATATTACGACTACGAAAGCCGCTGAGGGCCATCGTACTTCCTACTTCAATATTTCAACGCGAC
>LD360572.1:77715-90069 GCA_001465055.1 Ptychodera flava | reverse complement strand
AAAGTTATACAAAACATATGCTACAAAAAGCATTCAAATATTGTGCATGATACATGTACCTCATCATCCTTATTGACTATTGGCCATACCATAACTTTATGAACAGAGTGTGATCGACTAATTTAGTTACTTTCTCACTTAGTTAAACACAAAAGTCATATTGAAATGTCATTTTGTTATATTCCACATTTAAACAGAAACAAAGACAACAAAGCAAACAAACGCAGACAGAACAAAAATAAACATTTACAAAACAAAACTATGAGGCAAAATGTGTAATAAATGTCTACCACTTTTTGTATGTTTTTTCCAGTGCATGTTTCTGTATTGTACACTGACCTTGAATAATGTTTAAAATTAACAAAACGTGAAACAGAATTCGTGTATCTACATTTGAATATATGAAATCGTCCCATCAGAAAAACAAAGTTAATAATTGAGCTAGCCATAGGATCTGTGTCATCAAGGATACAATTCATAGCATTCAACAATAATTTTGTGTGTGTAAAGTCGTAAATCCACTTTTTCGCAGAGTTCCAAAATTGAGCTCTGTGTACACAATCCCAACATAGATGATAATAACCTTCTTTTACTTGTTTAAAAAATGAACACATGGCGATTTAATGAATCCCCAAGTGTGTAATAAGCGATTTGGTGGTAAAATCTTCATAATAAGTTTGTATTGAAATTCCTTTATTTAGTGACAATGGTTATTGTGAAAGGAGGCAAAAAAGATTTTGTCAAGTTGAATAACAATATCCAGAATATTATGCCAGTATATTAAGATGTTAGAAGGAATACCAATAGGTGTTTCTAAATTCATAACATAAATGTACATATCTCTATTAATATTTTAACCTGACATCCATTTACCATTTCGAATGTTTGGTTTATAACTTTGATGAATTTGATCTTGTGATCATCTTCCTCCAGGCAGACGGTATTGCAGATGAAAGTTGATTAAATTCAAAATAAGTACAAATACTACCACATTTTTCAACAAATTGATTAAATGTATAAAACTTACAATCAATATCAAGAAGATCATAAATAAATACAACACCATTCTCAGAAAAAAACTTACATTGAATTGACATCCCATGAATGCGTGTCACGAAGTTTTTATCAGATCACGTCAAAGCTAATCAATGTGTTTATTGCATTGAGGTGACTTTCTCTTTGAGGAAAGTACAAAGTCCTTTTTTGACATGTTATGTACTGATTATGCCAAATCGTTCAAAGTCAGATCGTATTCTTTCCGCATAGAAACAATGACATCAAAGTGAAAAGACAAAAAAATTTATTACCTCTCATATAGAAATTTAAATTTACACAAAGCCTGCGTATCTTATGTAAAAACGTGCTGGATTAACTGTTATAAATTAACAAAATAATGACATAGTATAAAGGTATCTAATCCTGATATGATGAAACTAATTTAAAAGTAAACTTATTGAACGATATATTAATCGTTTAGACATGAGATTACAGGATTACATTTCGTGTTAGACAAAAAGTTTATTTTGCTTGTTTGGGTGGTTTTGGGATATTTTACAGATTTAATCCAAATATATTAAAGCGAAGACCTTTAGTAAAATCGATGGTCGGTAAAATCAAGTAAGAAGAATACCAGTATCATTGTCGCATAATGTTAAATTGCGAATAACGAACGGAACATTTACATGACTTCAGAAGACACATTTTTAACATGTTATTTCGCAGTCGATATACAAAATATCATTACTACAATGTCAAATTAACATCTGAATTTAAGTTTCCAAGACAAGAAATTGATATTTTTAATGTAACAATTCTCTGGTGGTGAATAAGCTCAGAACGCCAGTCAATTATATATTTTCGAAAAGCCAAGATATAGAGGAACGTTTCGGTTACCATGGTGTCACCATTGTATACATAACTATCACGTGACAGGTAATTTGCATTACCTTTCAAAAATCGGTTTTCCCTATGTTTTGTCTCAATACTTCGAAATATCTTAATCAAACTCGCTGGAAAGCAAGCTGTCAAAACGCTCCTCCAAAGTGTCTCAGAATTTATATATATCTTGCTCCGGTGTTTTTGAGCACACGTTTAAAGAAATCAACTAGGGTTAAATTCAACGCTCTGGAAGTTTTTCTGTCATAAAAATTGTTTTAGAAGGTTTGAAAAAAATTTTGAGACATGCTTTTGAAGATCCTCAGGACAGCTTGCACTCACACGAATTTCAGCCCTATATCTCAAAGGTCAGAAACAAAACCTAGGGAAAACCATTTTTGAAATGTTATGCAAATCACCTGTTACGTTTTAGTTATGTAAATAATGGTGACACTATGGTAACCTAAATGTCACCGTATATATAGGCTTTCCAAAAAATGTAATTTACGGGGGGTATGGGCTTATTAACCACCAGACAATTGTTATATTAAAATGATCAATTACTTGTCTTGGAACCTTAAAGTAATACATGACGTAAAACTTAAGACACCATTGTAAAATTGGTGGCAAGACAAAAAAGGAAACAAATAATGTTCGTCCAAGAGGCGACAGCACGTGATCCTGTATGGAATGTGTTATAAAACAAAGATATAAGGAATAAGAAACAGCCTAATATCTTTAAATTGTAAATTTCTACCTAACTCTCCATCGCTTTGAATGTCGTTGTCGTTGACACCCACGAATTGAATGTCAAAAATGACTAAACGACTCCCCAAAACATGAAACTAAAATGCAAAATAGCGCCACCAATAATAAAATATGACGTTTCTTTGTTTATGTTAATTGCAAAAAAGTTTATGTTATCATAGGGAATCACCTTAAAAATAAAGATGGCATTAGACTACATGATTTAATACTTCTGGATGGTTGCTTACTTTTCGTCAACAAAAAAAACTATGAAGAATTCAGAAAATTTGCCATTCGTCTGTTACTATCCCTTTTAGTTGTTCCCAGAAGTGCTGCCTTTCGTCATCGTTTTCATCCCCTTCAGGCCAAGCTAAGTATGTCTTGGTATTGACAAAGAACTTCAGAATGTCAGACATGTCTTTCTGGGGAACTTTTTCTAACATTATAAACAAAAGTATACGCTCATCTTGCAGAGCGTGCAACATCATCGAGAACGCCAATCGCATTTCAAAATCACAGTAGGAACTCTTAACGAAATTTTCTGACACGATAAAGATTATTTTCTTGCTCTTTTTGATGTTATCCTCGATATTTGTAAATATATCTTTTCCGCCGTGGAAGTCTCGTGTGTGAATACACAGTCTCAGTTCAAGTTTATCTTCCATAAAGGGTTGGAGCTGCTCATCAATCCACTCGGAATCTCCTTCACTAAAACTGATAAAGGCGTCGAAATCTAACTCTCTCACTTCTTCTAACCGGAAGTAGAGGGGGTAACGCTGTTTTATCTTGTTCATTTTTTTGTAGGCATTATATAACAAATGCCAGCGTTTCTTCCAAACAATTCGACTCACAAACGCGATAGGTATAACAATAACAATAATTTCTACAAGTTTTATCTGAGTTTCGTAACACGCTATTCGATGGTGATCGATCATAATGAATGGTTTACCAGAGAGTGAACTTGGCTCTGAACATGTATAAGTCTGCCATGGTATAGAACTATCCATGGTGAACGATATATTTTTGGCTGACGTCATCCACTTCTGTATATACTCTTTGTCACAATCACAGTTTAATGGATTATTTTCGAAGTAAAGGTATGACAAAAAAGTCATATGCGAAAATGTTGCGGGATCAAACATCGTAATCTTGTTATTGCTGAGGATAATCACTGATAGTTGTGTGTTGTATTGGAATGTATCTTTTCCGACAAATGGGATTTCATTATATGACAAATCCAGAAACTTCAAGTTTGTCAAGAGTCGAAAATAGAACTGACAAACAGCTGTTATGCCAGAGTATGACGCAGTTAAATATTGTAGGTTAACAAAGGATTGAAATATGATGTGATTTGTCGTTTCATTACATTGTGCATGAGTGTCCCTACTGTCGTAACCCGTGCCGATAAATCGAGCAATCCGAACATTTTTCACGTCTCTAAATCTGACATGATAATTATTGAGTTTCACAATTGAATAAGATAGATCAAGCTCCACCAACTTAGGCACGTATACATCAACCGAATAACTATCCATAAATGCAGCAGTCATACTAGTCAAAGATTGGAAATTGATCACTTCATCAAAGAATGTAATACCATATGTTTTCATATTGAGGATTTCAATTTTTCTCGGGTCACAAGCACCAAATGAATATGATACATGGCAGCTATACCCCGGATAGTCGAAATCATAATTGGTATTTGAATAAAAATTGCATTTTCCCTTGTCGACCCACGTTTTCATATAGTCGGCTGCCCTGTCTTCGCTATAGTCATCATACACAACCCGGCAGCAACCTTGTGAGTATAAATATATTTGGTCTTTGATATCAAACTGCAAAATTTGAAGCGTTGAAAGGTTTGCAATTGTGTCAGAGTCCATCTCAAATGCATTCTGAACAATGTTCAAATAAGCAAGGTTCGTTAAACTATTGAATAAAGTTTCTGGAATAAATAAAATACTATTCCTGCTCAGATCTAACAACCTTAGGGATTCTAAATTTGAGAATGTGTCGCTGTCTATGTATCTCAAGGGGGTAGTACTCTGGTTTAAATATAATGAATTCAATTCTTTGAAACATGTAAACACGTTTTCCATAGTATCAGAGCCACTATTATAGAACAAAGATTGTACATTGATGTATTCATTTGCGTGACTCTCACAATGAGGCATCAAATACTTTGGTATTGTCAAGTTTAATGAGCGTATGTCAGCATATAGAAGCGCACGCTTGATAATATTCGGTATCATTTCATCTAATTTGGACATATGGTTTGCCAAATGGCCCTCGGATATGTACTTGATCCACTCTTCAAAATGTTTATGTAAATCTACATTTTGAGGAACGAAAAGGGAAATTGACTCGAAAGTGTCAGACGAGTTTTTCGATATTTGTAGAAAGTTCAGAGTTTCTATTCCTATTTTATATGGATACATGTAACCCCATGATCCTTTCACTGAAAATACATTAATTTTCTTCAGATTTGGAAAGCTTGACATCCAATGGAAAAGCGAATTGTATCGACTCCTGGCATCTATGTAATAAAATAAGTACATACCGCAAAATGATTTAAGAGATGCAGGACCTGGACATGCCCAATCCAACAAAGTGAGAGATTTCAATGGTTTTAATAATTCAATTGTCATATCATTTGCAAGACAGAGATATTTCAAAAAATTCAATTCTTGAAAAGCATTAGGATCTACGTTTATTGGCTCTTCTGATGACAGTAAGTTTAAATATGTAAGCTTTGATGGGCCATGGAGAACACGTGCATCTATGTTCTCAATCTTGTTCCTTGAGAGGTCTAAGTGAGTGAGATCACGAAAATCAGCGAAAGTATTAGGTTCAATGCTTCGAATGTGTCCGAACGATAAATTTAAGTATATTGTATTCGATAAACCAACAAACGCGGATGGGTCGACATTGCCGCTCTCGATATTGCTGACGAGATCCAAAAATGATAACGTTTTTAGTTCGGAGAACTGCTTTGGGTCAAGTGAGTGTAGATATCCATGGTTAAGCACAAGACGGTTGAGTTTTTGAAGACCCTTAAAGACGGATGCATCGATGCGTCTCAAGTTATAACAACTCGTGATATCCAAACTTTGCAGACTTGTCATTCCGGTAAAACTCCCAGGAATTATTTTGGTGAGATGTCGATTATAACCAACAGCTAAATGGATTATGCCATTTCCTTCGACTAAATCTGTGTTACTGTGAGAAACTGAAGGGCCCTCAATACAGTGGAATTTTCCAAGTGACAGATCTAGAAGTTTCAGACGTGGTAATGTGTGAAACAAACCCATGTTTAGGCAGTTGTTAATGATTGTGTCAGTGTCGTTTCGCTTATAATTAACCCACACCCTGAGTGTCTCTATACTTTCAAGTCCCTCAAAGTTGTCAGTGATTGTGTTGTTTAAAAAGAGGCTCATCTCAAAATATGTCAAATACTTTAAACCATTCCAGGAACACTTGCCAAACTCTAAATTAACAATATCGACAATTCGAAGGAATTTCAAATTCCGAAGTCTTTCAAAAACGTTGCACGGAATCGACTGAATTCCATTAAATGAAAGGTCTAATATTTCAAGAAATGGCAAGTTAATAAAACTTTGGTCTTTTATGATACTGATGTCATTATCACTGAGGTTTAATCTCTTAAGATTTGACAACTGTTGAAAGTTTCTTTGTTAAGTTCTTTGATAATGTTTCTATAAAGATACAAATCTACCGTAGATGTTGGCAGAAAGCTTGGTACTTGTCTGAGGTAAAGCTTTGAGCAATCGAAGGAAGATCCATAAATATCGTCGTCACTCAGGAGAGATAGACAGTACTGGTAAGTAACCTGTGGCTCCGGCTCCACTTTATCGGACATCACTGCTGAAAGTAGTATACAGGCAAGTGCAGACAACAATACCATTACATGGAAGAGGCGCTTTACTTTGCTTGAAGACTCCGCCATTCTTGTCAGCCAAGATCTGTGAATTATTGTTTACAAAGTCATATCTTGAATATCTTAATTAAATTCTTCATATATCATATATATTTTCATGACATAAGCTGGCGAGAATCAGGAAATATCGTGTTCTTGAGTTTGCAATGCAATTAGATATAATTAGACGCAGTACACGTACCGTTTAGCACTCTGCTTTGAATGCCGTATATTGTTTTCACATGACTTTTCGCATGATAAATCAGCTGAAAAGGAAGGATGATATAGAACATTATGTTTTGTATTTAAAAACACCTCAACGAGGTTAAGCTACGGCAAGACAATATTTTTGCCTTTTCCATTCTGATCGAGAATCTTCGATAATTCATACATTTGTAATGTTATAATAAGCAATATCCTAATTTATATATGACATAAGAAACGCATCGACATTACTGTCACATGTGAAAATGCTCTTTAGAAACCTGAGGCCTTATTCAGCTGTTTTCGATGGCAAAGCTTTATACAAAAACACCTGTACAGTAATCGCCGTCACTATTTTGAGGATTGGCGAGTATAACTTAGATTGAAAAATAGTATGTATTCGCTTGGTATGTAATGTTCTAGAAGTTAAATGCTTTTGGAATCTACAAAACGTTTTCGATTGGTCATGTGTACAATTACTGACATATGTCGTATGACCAGACATTGGATATTAAATGCTTATTTCTTCAAGAAAGCTTGGGAAGTTCCCTTCCCATCCATAATCTTATCTTCATATCGCAACACCTTTCGATACGTTCAATTTTGAGTGTCTGTGTAATCGTAAAAAAATATAACCTTGATAGAAAGGTTTACTGAGAAGGTTGAACCGTTCGATACTAAATGCATATAAACAGGAACTGTCGATTAAAATCATGTTATTGAGGCGTCTAGAAACGATCTTGATATAGTTTGCGACTTTCTGCATCTTTGTACTGTTACAAAATATTTCCATATATTATATTCTTTGAAAGCAGGAATCAAGAAAAAACGAAAGAGTATAGTCAAGTTTTGTGACGACTCAGCTTAAGATGTACCATTTCTCGATAAATGAGCCATTTATTAACATGACACTGCCCGATGCGATGTAATGCTTCTTACAATTAGATATAGCTGAAGATCCAAACTTTCTAAAAGGAACATGTGCAGCGTTCAAATATATTTCAAAAATCAAGCCAGAAATCATGAATCACAAGGACACACGTCAATTTGACATTTCGGCAGTGTTAGAAGTCAGCATTCGGAAAAAGTGACCGTTTTTAACATGTCTGTTACGACAGCATAATCGCTTGACATTTTTTAGCTCTGCTGTTCACACACGTGAGCTAATGTCATAGCGATGTCTGTCTGTCTGTCCGTGTGTGTGTGAGTGAGTGTGTCTGTCTGTCTGTCTGTCTCTCTCTCTGTCTCTCTGTTTATACGATAAATTAAAAACGCCTGAACGGATTCAAGTTAGATTTCGTAGATAGGTACCATATGCTAATTGCAAAAATTGAATATATTTTGGTTAGTGTGACTTGCATATTCGTGATGTTATGAATTTTTTTTTTCATATAATGGTTTCCTATGGAGACAGTGATGACAGTGTCGACACATATCAAGAAATACTGCACAAAATTTCATGAAACTTTTCACAGATGACAACCTCATAACATTATGATGACACTGTGAGTGTCATGTCAATTATCTGCTCATTTTCATATTTAATAAATTTTTGTAATTTGTAATTCAACTCTGGAATTCCTGCAACAATTTTGATTATACCTGCAACACATATTGATCTGATATATATCTTATTGTACTGAGAAACATTGGGCAGTAAACGTTAATAAATAATTCATTTGCATATTTCATAAAGTTTTGTAATTAGTCATATGACTCCGAAATTAAGGGTTCATTAATGTACTTAATGAACTTTGTTACTACTGATATAGCTCTGAAATGACGGTACCAAATTTGATGAAACCTGCTACATTATTGATCTGATAAACACACATCTAATTGTGCTATGAAACATTGAGCAGTGTCAAGTTAATTAAGGGTTCATTTGCATATTTAATCAAACTTTGCAACTAATGGTATTACTCCAAAATTACAGCATTTGATGAAACGTGCTACAAATGTTGATCTGATAGATATCTAATTGTCCCATGAAGCATTGAGTTGTGTCAAGTTAATAAACAGCTCATTTGCTTATTAAATAAGGTTTTGTAATGAGTAATTTAAATCTGAGAGTGCTGTGTGAATGTTGATGATACCTGCTACATATAATGATATAACATATATCTGATTGTTCTGTGAAACGCACTACTATTAATGAATCTGTTGCAAAACACGTGAGCACATTTAGTTCACATCTGGTTTGTTGTGTATTAATTCAAGTTTTAATGACAAACTTTTGAGAGACGTGAACTGTGGGGTCTAGATTCCAGGATTCCAGGGTTGGGTGACAAGTACTTGTGGATACGACAGAGATGGCGAGCAGTGTAGGACTTTGCTCGCGGGCAGAACATCATATATAATACGGTACTTCGAAATTATCGTCCTCAGTTTTGCAGTAAGTTGTTTATTCTGTCTGGGTTAAATACAGCTATCAACTATTGAACGAAACCGAATGAAACCGTCAAAAATGAAATAATTTGTCATATTGTTCATATATATCCGAAACACAAACCGTATTGGTCATATTTTGCGCTGAATAGTGCATCTATATCTAAATGTTACCTGCAAAATACCTTCGGCATGAAAAGCAGAAGTTTACATTATCCAACATGCTGTACTTACAGTTCATAGACAAAATAATGTAAGGTTTATCAACGAGTGTAGTTTCACATCCTTGATCATCAAAGTTTGTATCGTCTATAAATGTAAATAAAACTGCACGACAGTTGTACATAGAAAAATGTAGTACTCTTTAAAGCAACGGACATAAGGGACGGGTACGGCAACGACCAATGTGAGTAGGTTGTTCATCTTGTTGAACAAGCCTTGACATACGTTTTTCAAAGTATGCAGAACAAAAAATCAGCTACTAAGCCTTTTCAATAATCTTAAGTCTATCGCCTTTTTCCGTTGTGACCACTCTCTTAAGGTTCAAAGACAAGAAATTCGTCTTTTTAAGCTAACAATTCTCTAGTGGTTAATAAGCTCAGAACCCCAGTAAATAATATATTTTCGGAAAGCCTAGATATAGGAAACATTTTAATTTCTTTAGTGTCATCATTCTTCTGATAACTATCACGTGACAGGTAATTTGCATAACCTTTCAAACATCGGTTTTCCCTATGTTTTGTTTCAATGCTTTGAGACATTTGGCTGAAATTTGTGTGAATGCAAACTGTCTTCGGGATCTTTCGAAAAGTGTCTCGGAATTTTTTCAAACCTTGTAAAACTTTTTTTATGACAAAAAAACTTCCACAGCGGTGAATTTAACCTTTGTTGGTTTCTTTAAAGCTGTGCTCCAAAACACTAAGCAAGATATAAAAAAGCTGAGACACACTTTGAAAGAGAGTTGTGACAGCTTGCATTCAATAAAGTTTGAGTCAGGTATTTTGAAGTATTGAGAAAAAACATAAACCCGATTTTTGAAAGGTTATGCAAATTACCGTTGCGTGATAGTTATGTAAACAATAGTGACACTGTGGTTACCAAATGGTCCACTATATCTGGGCTCTCAGATAATGTATAATTTATTGGGCTGAACTTATTAATCACTAGAGAATTGTCAGATTAGAAAAGTCAATTTCTTGTCTTTGAACCGTAACAGAATACTTGAGCCCTAGGTAAACGGCTACAGACCATTATTACAACAAGTGGTCTTTCAGACGGATCACATAGTCTTGTACTACCACAGAAGTAACGCTTTCTAAGGAGCTAATATTTTATTGAACATCAATATATTTTGATATCTTGTCCGTTAATCCATGAATTGTAATCACCTAGGCAAAGTTCGTTGCCTTCAGAATTTGCAAAACTCTTAAGATTCAAATTCGTTAAGAAAATATTCACTTTTGTCTCAACATATGTTCGGTCTGTTAAAGTGTCTTTTTTTCTCTAAGACGAAACCGTTTAATCGGTCCTGTAAAGGCAAGATCCCGCTATTCGAATGAAATGCGATATTTGTTTTATATTTTAACATTCTATGAAATAAGACTTTAAGCGAACAATAAAATATTCCAATCTAAAACTAAAAAACTAAATATCAAAAGGAAAATGATTCCCCATAATTTGACACATAAGAGTGATTTAAGAAACATAATTTCTTACCTATTCATGGTTTGAGTTCCTTGTGGTGTAGACAGTCCTCTCCAATATAACACAGGTTGTGTTGTCAACCCGACTCTACAAGTGCTGTGGCATACCGTCATCGCCGATTCACAGAGAATATGGTGATAAAGTATCGAATTGAAATACATTATATTGACAATGTGGACCAGCCTCGTTTTGCCTGCCCAATACAGTAAGACGTACTGTACTTCAACGCTTCAACTGTCATAGCGACGCCATCGACTTCCGTCCATTTTCTCATTAATCATTTAGAATCTGACTACAATCTCCTATGATGCAGCAAAGCTTAAACTCAAGAAAAAAGATTGATGGGTAGGTGTTTTCCTAAGCTTGACTTTTCATGACTTTTTTTGATAGACACTCTTTGCTTAGGTAACGTCACAAACGCAATATTTATTAGTATTTCTGCATCGGAGTCAAATCTTCAAGTTATCGCTGTTGTTGACTGAAACTTTATGGGGTAAATGTCACAATGGGTGTCATTTTACTATGTTGTAAAATAGTTAATTCATTGCATCCATAAAAATAAATGAGACCTGTCCATCAAATAATTGCTACAGTAGGGCACATTGTCCCAACGTTTCATGGTAACATTTGATCTTTGACCAGCTTAATTCCTTATCAATCATTAGTTTCGATCAACTGTAATACGGCCCTTTTAGACTGCATAGTAGAACTTATTTTCCAGTCAATTTCTTGATCAAATAGGAACGTTTCATGCCTTAATTGAACCTATTAAAGCGTAGTATATCTACAAGGTAGAAGGGATTTCCGAACATCTCAGCGTTTGTTAATGTAGATATCTTTCACCGCGGTTGATGGCCGTTTTAGCTCTATTTACATATCGGAGGTATACTCTGCATTCGTTTTTGTATGTCAGTGTCTTTCCGTATGTTACCTTTTATGATATCCTTTTGGTAGTTTATTGGATTGAAATGAAATTAGTACACCAATACTGTTTTTACGACTGGCTAAAACCGAGTATATCTTGGTGTCAATGGCCGACTCAGTAAGTTATCGATTAATGAAAACGTTATTTCTATACAGTCAATGTTTAGGGCCTTGCCTATCGCATATTTGGCTATGGAATACGGACGCCGCCGTTTCGAACAAGTTTCGTGTACTGAACATAACAATCGTTTAGGCTTCTCTGAATCGATTTCAGTCATAAGTTGTAACATACTATGGCAAAAACACAAAATGTCATATAAGTGCAAATTTTTTCGGTAAAGTGATCACTGTTAAACAATTGTATTCCGCCATATTGTTAGCTATTATTCTGATATGCTTCGGCTAATTTGTTAGACACTTTAAATGAAAGCACCCACCGTGATGTTTTATGCAAAGTCTTTTCAATTAGTGATATATCATGCTGTCATTGTGACTGACACAAATGATATGGTGTAATCCTTTCTGTTGCATTATGAGTCTTAAAATGATGAAATTCTTATCAATGATCGAAATCG
>LD360572.1:45852-56948 GCA_001465055.1 Ptychodera flava | reverse complement strand
CGAAATTTTGGAGTTTCGAAAGCAATTCCTCCGACCCCCCCCCCAGGCCGTAAATAATGACGGCTCCCTTAAAGGTATACAGTCACCTGTAATCTAAATATGCCCATATATGGTCAAAGGAACGTTCCTTTGTATTCAAAATGCCCATGCGAGGGCGCTGTTTTTAAAAAGCGGCCACCCGCTTAAAATCTGTGATTGGTTAGATTTTCTCTTTCCATGGTATCTGTGGCAAAATTGGAACAGGTGAGAGTATACCTTTCTGGTATAAAATATATTTTCTTAAGTAATGAGACCCCTTGCACAGAGTCGGTTTTGCATTGGTAGCTCACGTGTTCACACACGTGAGCTAATGCCATAGCAATTTCTGTCTGTCTGTCCGTGTGAGTGTGTGTGTGCCTGTCTGTCTGTCTATCTGTCTATTTACACGATAACTCAAAAACGCCCACACAGATTCAAGTCAGATTTGGTAGATAGGTACCATATGCTACTTGCAAGAAGTGATTACATTTTGCTTAGTGTGACTTGCCTATTAATGAAGTAATGACATATTTTTTTTTTTCATATAATGTTCCCTATGGTGACGGTAATGACATTGCCGACATATATCAATAAATACTGGACAGAATTTCACGAAACTTTTCACAGATGACAATCTCAGAACACTCTGATGATACTGTGAGTGTCATGTCAATTATCTGCTCATTTGCGCATTTAATGAACTTTTGACATAACTCTGAAATTCCTGCACCAAATTCGGTGATACATGCAACACACACACACACACACACACACACACACACAGACACACACACACACACACATATATATATATATATTTATATATATATATATATTTATATATATATAGATAGATAGATAGATAGATAGATAGATAGATAGATAGATGACAAGTATCTAATCGTGCAATGAAATATTGAGCAGTGTCAGGTTAATTAAGGGTTTATTTGCATATTTAATGAACTTTGTAATTAGTGATATTATCCAAAATTACAGTATGTTGATCTGATAGATATCCAATTGTCCAATGAAGCATTGAGCAGTGTCAAGTTAATAAACAGCTCATTCACATATAAAATAAAATTTTGTAATTAGTGATTTAACTCTGAGAGTACTGTGCGAAACTTGATTAAACATGCTACATATAATTATCACATGAACTTGCCCAAATTCCCATCTGTGTGACGTAGAACAGGACGGATAAGAAATCCGAATTACCCCTGTTGTACGTCATCAACCGGAACTTTTTTCTTGCATGGTACCGTTCATACATGCGGGTTGCGACGTGAACATAGACCAATTTGTCGTGATCGATGCCGTCATGACACTTTTTCAAAAAAGGTGACACGATAAATCCACACATGGAAACATAGAAGGCATGTCCAGCGAAATTTCGATTCGCTTAAACTATAGCTGTTCCCGAGAATCGAATGGGGATACCCCCGATCCAGTCGAGTCGCCTCGTAAGGCTCAATCTGGACGTCGTACCTGGCGATCCCGGTTGGCGATAAACCTGAAATATTCACCTCAACGGAAGTTCAACTGAATAAATGAGTACAGTATAATCTTCGGGAAAGCGACATACAGGCACAAGCATAAAGTCATTCGACTAACAACGATAAATTTCCTGCATCATACAAAAAAATTCCGTAAAATCTTGCTCGGAATCAAACCTGTAGCGGCGTAAGGCTGTAGCGCCAGCGAAGACATCAACTGTTGAGCTGTATACGCATTGCAGCGCTGTGGAATCCGATGTTATTCGAAAGTTGACTCAGACAACACTCAAAACAGAGTTTCCGTTAAGTAAAATTAGGATGTGTCTACGGGTGAGATATATGTCACTGCAAACATCAAAGTCCTTAAGACGAAAACATTGACGACCGAGATCGGGATTAACGAGTTGACACCGGCATGGCAGAGACCGGTGACGGCAGCGTTGTGGGCATAAACATACAACGAGGTACACTATGTGTGTCATCGCCACGGTCGTAAACTTGTGTGATATTTTGAAAAGCCGCGGAATCTCTGAGAATGAGAATTACTGTTTCGATCGTGTCGTTGCATTAACTTCATAAATCTATTTGTAAATATTCTGAATAACTCTGAATATTATGGCTATCCTTCGCTAGCACGATGAAAGTTATGTCAACTGTACCGATGGCCGACTTGCCTTGGCATCGGTACAGCGCGAGACAATGATTCACAGGTTCACGTGACAGAATCCGTATGTCTGGTTGGTGGAGATACCATTTGATGTAGCAAATTTCAGCTTGATGGGATTTATGAAGTATCTCCTGGGTGACGGGGCGCTTTACTCTTTAAATGAAAGTAATAGGCGTAAGTAAACACAAATCGCGACGAAATTCATGCAATTTGTTACGATAATTTTGATCCATTCACGTCAAAAAAAAAAAGAAGACTGTTCATGTGATAATTATATAATTCCATGGTATTTTTCTCCGTTTGACGTCATCTTATACGATGGTGTTGTGCCCTTGAGCACAACTTCTCGCCTTCGGCTCGAAGTTTTACGGCTCCGCGAAAAACAGTCGTATACGATGACGTCAAACAGAGAAAAATACCATGGGATTATATATATAGTGATATAATATATCTGATTGTTCTGTGACCTTTACACGTTTAGTACAAACAAATCAGTTGAAAGGGTACTCACCGAACGATTCAGCTAATTCCCTTTGAACTTCCTTTCCCGCATTATTGATAATCAACACAGATATGTCCGCTGAAGATTAAAAAAAAAAAGAAAAGAAAACAATACTCTCTCTCTTTCTATTATGCTATCCTAAAAAGTATGCTAATGTGAAAATTCAAGATAATTGCTTTTCCTTTGCCCACAACAAAAAAAAATCGTAAATTACTCAAACTTCGCCCGCGAGTGCGACCTGACCAACCAGCCAAATGAAAAACATTGCTTCGCCTATTAGCATAATATTATATAATTTTATCTTAGTCCATCATCCAACGGGTGCTAGCCCGTTTACAGGATGAGGTACCCATAACCCACTACCCCAATGGAGCACAGACGAGTAAAGTGCCTTGCTCAAGGGCACAACACCGAGCTAGAGTCTCGAATTCACCGTCCTCCGACAGTGAATCCGCTACTCTGGATCTACCGGGACTTGAACCGGTTCTCGAACTCACCATCCTCCGATAGTGAGTCCGTTACCCTAACCACTGGTCCACGGTGCCTCACTAAGGGATAAGATTATAAAAGGTGATTTGTATTGATTCATCATTAGTAATGGTAAAGGATAAAATAAAATTTATTGTTACTTGCTATATACGTTTATGAGACAACTATGCCCAGTTAACCCTCTGATGAAAACAGTCCACACGATGTCAGGCACTACGATGCACGTATAGGTTTTCTGTTATATGTAAAAATGTTGGACAAATATTGGCAGTTTTTACCATGATAACTACCTATTGTATTTAACAAGGGATGTATTGAACCATTGTTATCATTGCAATAGCAACTGCACTGTCCAACTTCCACTTGCAATCTGAAAACTAACGCTCCGTCTAAAAACTGGCAATTTTTGCATCTAGTTATTGACACGGAGGGCACTTTTTAATTTAATACCAACATTCTTTGCGTATGTTCTCATTCATATGCATGAGAGTTTTCTCTCGTTTCAGCTCACGTGTTTACACTCATGAGCTAGTGTCATAGCGATGTCTGTCTGTCTATCTGTCCGTATATGTGTGTGAGTGTGTGTGTGTCTGTGTATCTGTCTGTCTACTAACTGAAACCAGATATGAGCTGAAAATGCTCGTGTTTCATTTTATATTGCATTTATATGCAAATTTGAACATTTGCCACATGTTTGCAACTTCATTTAAAGTGTTATGATCAACAAAATGTACAATATTCACCAGAGATCAATTCTAAAGGTCATTAAGTATTAAAATATGTAATTAACTGAAATAAAAATAATTAATTTCTTTGAGAACTGTCATTGTATCACCACTTAATATAGGACGTGTAATTGCCTTTGGTCAAGTCCTTCAAGCTATATATGCCAAATGAACAATATGAAAAGCAATGAAAGCTTATTAGACATGCAAATTATAAATTAGTTGACATGAAAACGCTAAATGAGTTTCAATATTGTTATGACCTGGTACAATCATTAATGTATATAGCATGTTTTGTCAACTTTGATCAAGTAAAACCCAGTATATATCCCTAATTAGGAAATTTCATTAAATATCCAAATGAGGAATTGGCTGAAATAAAAATGTTAAATGACTTTCAATAATGTTGAATCATAGTATATTTAATGGACATAGCAAGTTTCGTCAACTTTGATCCAGTCAATACAGATAAATATCCCTAATTCGGAAAGTTCATCAGGTATGCAAATTAGAAATTGGCTGAAGTAAAAATGCTTAACAACTTTCAATAATGTTGTATTATAGTATCTTAAATATATGTAGCAATATTCATCAACTTTGGTCGAGTCAATCAGATATATATCCCTAATTAGAAACGTTCATTACATATGAAAATAAGAAATTGGTGTTAGTAAAACTAATTAATGACTTTTCATAATGTTATATCATAATATCTGCAATGATAATAGCAAGTTTCATCAACTTTGGTCTAGTCAATTCAGATATATATCACTAATTAGGAAAGATTATTAAATACACAAATAAGGAATTGGCTGCAGTAAAAATGTTTAATGACTTTCAATAATGCTATATCATAGTATCTTTAATGTAAATAGCACGTTTCGTCGATTTTAGTCAAGTCAATCTAAGTATATATCCCTAATTTAAAAAGTTTATCAAATATGTAAATTAGGAGTTTGATGAGGTAAAAATGCTTTATAACTTTCCAGAATATTGTATCATAGTATCTACAACATATGTAGCAGGTTTCATCAACTTTGCTCATGTCAATTTAGATATATATTCCTAATTAGGAAAGTTCATTAAATATACATATTAGAAATTGGCTGAAGTAAGAATGCTTAAAGACTTTCAATAATGTTAAAATCATAGTATCTTCAATATACATACCAAGTTTCGTCAATTTCAATCCAGCCAATTCAGATATATATCCTTTATTAGTAAAAGTTTATTAAATATGCAAATAAGCAATTACCTTTCATGTCACCCCTTACTATCTTTCACTGCTGATACATTTTGCTATGATCACCATTTGTGGCAAATCTCATCAGATTGTGTTCATTCATTCTTAATGTATATTCGTTTTTTCGAAAATCAATAATGCAAAAGAGCAAAAAGTATGCAAGCCACACCAAAAACTAATCAGTTCTTGCCATTTGCAAACTGAATCTATAGACCAGATTTGATTCTTATCTGATGAGCCGTTTTTGAGATATCGAGCACAATATTTCATGAAACTTTTCACAGATGACAATATCAGAACATCATGTTGATACTGTGAGTGCCATGTCAATTATCCGCTCATTTGCATATTTAATGAACGTTTGTAATTAATGACATAACTCTGAAATTCCTGCACAAACTTTGATGATACATGCAAAAAATATTGATCTGATATATATATCTAATTGTACTTGGAAGCATGGGACAGTGTCAAGTTAATGAATAGTTCATTTGCATATTTTTTGAAGTTTTGTAATTAGTCATATAACTCCGTCATAACTGCACCAAATTTCATGAACTCTGGCGGCGGCAGATACTGATCCGACAGATATCTAACTGTGTTGTAAAGCCTGTAGTAGTAGTGTGTAGTGAATTAAGGGTTCATTTGCATATTTAATGAACTTTGTAATTAGGTATATAACTCTCAAAATACGGCATCCACTTCGATGAAACCTAAATTGAGATATTGATCTGATAAAATCTAATTGGACTGAGAAGCATTGGCAGTGTCAAGTTAATAAATAGCTTATTTGCATATTTTATGAAGTTTTGTAATAAGTCATATAACTCCGAATTGGCTGCACAACCTTTGATGAAACCTTCTGCAGATACTAACCCGACAAAAATCTAACTGTGTTGTAAAGCATTTAGTAGTGTGAAGTTAATTAAGGGTTCATTTACATATTTAATGAACGTGGTAATGAGATATATAATTCTAAAATTACATCACCAAATTGGGTGAAACCTGCTACAGATATTGATCTGATAAATGTCTAATTGTGCTAGGTAACATTGAGCAGTGTCAAATTAATAAACAGTCCATTTGCATATGAAATAAAGTTAATTACTTAGTGATTTAACTCTGAGAGTACTGTGCGAAACTTGATGAAACCTGCTACATATGATGATATGACAGATACTTGATTGTTCTGTGAAGCGTACTATTATAAATAAATGAACCTGTTGTAAAACACATGAGCACATTCAGTTCACATCTTGTCTTAGACTATTTGTGTGTGTGTGTGTGTGTGTGTGTGTGTGTGTAATAGTAACGATATTTTGTATCTTTGACAAGATGGATAATAGTACTTACTGGCTGATAAAAGAGATACATATTATTAAAGTGGCACAATCACTTGATAACATTTTTACACATTTGTTTTATGCCAGTGGTCGACATTTGACGTGGCGACTGCAAGCTGATCGCGAGATATCGGTAAAAACATGTCATCAAAAAAGTAAAAGTTTGAATTCCAGTGGCCCTTCTAAATTCAGTTTCCGAACATCGAACGTTCGGCACTGGGGCTATTGTCAACAAAGCTAAGGAGTACGAGTCTACGCTGACTCGTGCCAACGCGGCATTCAATTCGTAAACCATACACAATGTATACATTTTCCGAATGTTTATCAAACTTCTAGGGGACAATTTAGATAAAGTAACTGACAGCGCGGGTAATAAGTGTCAGGAATCGTGGTGTATCGTACGTGTCCAAATCTGTTACCGAGGTGGTCGATGCATCCGTCTTGCCGTGACCGGCCCTGGCTACATTCTCCCAATGATAATCGATGCATCGATGATCTGTTACTCAAATTCTGGTCGCGAATAGATTGACCCTTTCAATAGGAAAACTGTCTAAATATTTAGAGTACATTTGACTTGATAAAAACCAACATTTCATCACGGAAACACCCTGGATAATCGCGGTCGGCACACCTATTAACACATCTTTGCCTTGCTCAGAGCGCACTGCACGGATAGCCAACTCGAGTCGACAATGCAATATAATACAGTGGCTTTGGACATTGACAGGATTTCATCATTTTGAAACTGAATATAGCAAAAACTACCTTGACGTTGTAGGAGATGCTATCGGTGATATAAATCTGAACTGCACATTTTCTTACATATTCAAATTGGAAACATTTTTACAAAACGGAATTTAGTTTCTTCCGGCAGGCTGTCTCAGCACTGGCAGACGATGTAGTAAAATCATAGAAGGCAAACATTTTACACGTAAAACACTGATATCTATGTGGTATCGTTTAAAAATATATTACAACTGATTGAAAATAATGAAAACGACAAAAACTAAGGAGAAGTTCAAAACAAACTTACCTGAGGTAAAGGCATGATGTTGTTAATGAAGTCTTAGCAGAGGGAGGTAAATTGATTGCGTCGTTCGAACTTATTATGGACTCACTAGGATATCGTCAATTAGCTCAACAACAAACCTTTGGGGGATTTCGGGTCATAATCAGAATAGATCGTAAAACTTCGGGATGTGAAAAATATGCTCGGAAAATGGCACGTTTTAATCAATATCTCGCGATCCGCGTGCAATCGCCACGTCAAATTATCGACCGCTGGCATTAAAAAAATGTGTTTTAAAAATGTTACCAAGTAGGAGTGCCACTTTAATGGCATTTTATAAAATAATACTTTGCACGTTTCTTATTTGTTTATTTACGAGCACTTAAAAAACATTGCGGAACCCGTTAATTAAGTCGGGTACACTTCCGGTTACTCGCATAGTATGTTATGAATCTGAGCATGCGTAGTCAGTAAGCTGCTGGCGCGACTAATGTTCATAAAAATAACTGCAAAAACCTTACTTATTGGTTCCAACTTCTTGTTTACTTCGGTCACAGCACAGTCTATTGTTTCGGATGTAATATCACCGTTGATAACATGTACACGAATGGATCCAACTGACATCTGCCATTCGTGGTTTCCATGCAAGTAAAGGTCTTTATACAGCTGTTCATCTACAACAGTTATGATACGTGCATGTCGGTTGTTATGTCATTTTTTAGTTTTGTTTTGTTTTCATTATGGGTGTAAAAGGACAATAGCTGACATATTCACAATATTTTTCTTAATTTCATTCTTCAAAACAAGGTTGCTATTCTTTTCGACACTCTAAGATATTGAGAAGAAATGAATTTAATTAATTTAATTTAATTAGTCCATGCAATTCACTCTTCATTATATACAGGTAAGAGCACAAAAACAAATCATAGTGTCGAACATTGCACAACTTTTTGCAACTTTACAGAGTGCGAGATTTGTTTTGAGAAGGCAACATACCGAAAATTACCGAAAATTACAGCTTTAAGGCATGACATGTTCATATGTTTGTTTTATGGCAGGTCAGTCAAAGTAATTAGAAAAATAAATCAATCGACCCATTCCATTCATTCATTGACTCTCAATTATTCGTTAAATCAGTCAGTCTATTGAATCGATTTGTTCGTTCATTTCTTTACTCTTTGGAAAATGGAAGCGTGCCCCTAAGGTTACTAGAAACTTGATTTATCATCACACATTTGTGGTTTGAAACTTAGCTTCAACCTTGTACTTGCAAAGCGCTCAACCTACCTTTCAACGATTTCGTTTTCACTAAATCAGAAGTTCCTAAAGTGTGCGCACTGTGACTTTTACTGATGGTCGGTCTCTCACGTTCATGTCTCCGCATTTTTTCTACAGCTGTTGAACTGTCATACTTCAGTACTTCTCTCTTGAACGACTACAACAAATACATTTATGTAAGTGTATTACTAAAAAGGCACAACATTGTAGTTGACACGTGATTCTTGAATTTAATGTTACATTTCTAAAATTCCTCGGATTTATCAATGATGAAAATAGGTTTTGTACATTTTACTAAACAGTTCGGTCATACATGTTTCAATTTAATCAAACGAAACATTTCCAAGTCGTTTTTTCAATATGAATAAATGGAAGATAAACCAATACGTATGTATGTATGTATGTATGTATGTATGTATGTATGCATGTATGTATGTATGTATGTATGTATGTATGTATGTATGTATGTATGTATGTATGTATGTATGTATGTATGTTTCTATCTCTTATCTATCGGTCGATCTATCTATCTATCTATCTATCTATCTATCTATCTATCTATCTATCTATCTATTATCTATCTGTCTATCTATCTATCTATTTATCTATCCATCTATCGATCTATTGGTCTATCTATTTATCTATCTATCTATCTATCTATCTATCTATCTATCTATCTATCTATCTAATTATTATCTATCTATTATCTATCTATCTATCTATCTATTTATCTATCCATTTATTTATCTATTGGTCTATTTATTTATCTAGCTAGCTAGCTAGCTACCTAGTTAGCTAGGGGACATTTGTCTTTGAATTGTTTTCTTTGAACAAAATGGTTTGAAAGTTTTGACAATCCTCTGTATCAAATCAAGTTCTTTGCTTTGGTCTTTTGTCTTACATATACCTAAATACCTTTATTGTGGGTTGATCTTGATCATAGACGACAAAGTTTATGTCAGTCAGGGTACTTGTTGCATAATGTCGGCTGAATGTCTCTGCTTCCTCGTACATTACTTTAGCTACAAGATCTCTTGGAAAACCCAGTTTTCCTGTACCAATAGCAGGAAATGCTATCGACTTTGCCGAATTTGCGTGAGCTATCCTGAAACATTCCTGCAAAATGCTTCGTAATCTCTGAAAGAGAAAGCCGGTCGAGTTTGTAATGGCAAGAATGACACTAAGAAAATAAGTTTAATTGTTAAACAATTTACTGTTAGTTTTTTAATTCATACACGCAATTTCTTTACCATCGAATAAATGACCTTCCAGGGTTCTGCAACCGGGGCACCATTGAACAATGGGGTACCATTGAATGGGAACACTGTTTTGTGATATATGGAAGTTCTTTGGGTTTTGTAGCAGCTTTGCATAGATTTTGATTATGAGTGTTTTTCATTAGCTACATTACCGTCTCTCCGGTGACACGTTTTGTTACCAGTGCTAAGTATCTCTTTTTGGAGCGAGATCATCATGCACAATTATACACAAAATGTTATACCTTTTATTATATTACTGTGCCCTTTTCGTCGCCTTTTATAGTGGTAGAGCGTAATCACATAACTGCCTATGACAATGAATAATCATGTTAACAATACAGTATCGCAAAACATCGTAACTTTACAGCTGAAATGTGAATTGTGATTTGTACAAATATTGTAATCAATCACACAATAAAATGGAGCCAAGTTAAACCAAGGCTAAGCGCTTTTTCAAAAAAAAATCCTGATTTGCTAATTTCTAACACCGCGCGTGAAAGTGCTTAAACTACTGCACCACTCACTGTTCAGGGAATTCAACATTTGTGTAATACAAGTTCTGTGGCCCCCTTTTCCCTTGCTTGGAAAAATCTTTGCAAATTTTGACAGGTTTCTAGGGTTCGTTTATAATGGAAATAACAGACTCCGCCCAGACCATTAACGTTTATTAATCAATGCGGGCGACAGGAAAGCTAAAATTAACAGGCTCGACAAGCCTCACCCGTTAATTGTTGACCTTCCTCTTGCCCTTCCCCATAAATAAACGTTGATGGTCAGTAGTTTTATATTTCTATAATATGTAGCTATAATCTGTAAACATCTTTCAAAGTTGTGTATGTACATTGGCCTTTCTCCTCCAAGCCAAGTTAATTCAACGTATAAAAGTTGAGCAGATCTTTACCCACCTGTTCAGACTGAGTTTGCTGATTACTTTGCCATTGGCAACAAATTATATGAATTACATGTGTGCTGCGGCATTTTGTAATACTGACGTGTTTTGTAATAACTTACGCAAAATGTAATAAGGGGTATCAGCATTTTGTAATAACTGACGCATTTTGTAATAA
>LD360572.1:20569-42753 GCA_001465055.1 Ptychodera flava | reverse complement strand
ACCCTTATTACAAATCGCGTAAACAATATTTTATTACAAAATGCTGATACCCTTATTACAAAATGCGTAGACCATTTTATTACAAAATGCTGATACCCTTATTACAAAATGCGTAAGTTGTTACAAAATGCGTCATATTACAAAATGCCGCAGTACAACATGCTTTGCCGAGAGATTGGCGCCCCCAGTGACGTACGTGTCTCCATCTCTTGGTAGGCGCCCCCTAGTGACAGCAGACAACTCATGTTGCAACTGTTGACCAGCAACGGAAAAAATAGCCTTTGAGGCTAGTCCAGCAGTCAAGTCCAGTGTCGTGCCAATGCTGTTTACCAAAAAATCAACCTGTTGAAGAAATGATCTTTATCTACTTAACTTTTTGCAGATGAAATATGTTCCTTGACAAGCGAATTGAAATATTTACTTCCTCTTTAACCAGTACTTGTAAAGCCATGATATGAAAATATGATGAAACAGACTCAGTTTCATCGTCGATATGCATAAATTATTTTGATAAAAATTCCCAGCTGATTACTCTGCCGGTGGCAAAGTTATTACATAACAAATTACAACAAATTACATAAATAACATGCTTTAAGAAACACAGCTGATGAAAAGCCGATGGAAGGCAAAGACAGTAATGTTTCTTTCCACTTTGAACTCGCCAACGTACAAATTCACCTTTGACCCGATAATAAATCATTTTTACGCGAACAGAATACCTTTTGTTTCGCCATGTTGCCGACGATAAGGTTAACATTCTTTCCTTCTGGCATGGGGTCATTACCCTTGTCTGGTCGATGGAAGTCATCGTACTAGTAACTGGTTGTAGATTACGTAAGCTTGAATTCGACCTTCGTCTCTGCATGTTGACAGTTTCGCTCTCTTTCTCTAAAAAAAGATAAAGTCGAGAATTATCATAGTGCCACTTCACGAACAAAAAATTCTGTTGGAAAGCGTTAAACCTTTTTGCATAGATATTGCAAAACTTTTTTTTCTATCTACATTATGCTGCAAGCGGAAATATAAGCATAGCAGACAATGCACCGTTTAAAATATATGCACTCTCTGTTTCACAATAAATTCACAGTCACACCTGAACATTCAGTAGTTATCAATAACATATCTGATTGTTTTAAATAGACGAGAAACCCTTAAACAGGCTTTCTTGATACTGTCAGGCTTAATATGTACATACATACATACATACATACATACATACATACATACATACATACATACATACATACATACATACATACATACATACACACACATACACACACACATACACACATATACATACATACATACACACACACACACATACATACATACAAACATACATACATACATACATACATACATACATACATACATACATACATACATACATACATACATACATACATACATTATAAGTGCTTTTGATACCCACCTTGCTGGTATTCAACATTTTGAACGACTTTGTTTTGTATATTATACACTGATCTCACTGCATCAGCAAAGGCTTTGCATCTACTTTTCATTTGTTCGATTAAGAATATTTTCGTGATGGATGTTTGCTCTTGATTTTCAGTCCAGAACTCATTAATGGTCACGATTATGGTATTGACACAGAGATCCAAAGGAACTCGAAATTCTTCTACGCCTATAAGGGGGATGGCCACTGTACGACATGTGTGTTTATCAGCTTCACGAAGACACGAGTCGACTGCGTCTGCAAGAGAGTCTACAACGCTTCGCTCTGCGTCCTTGTCCCACTCTGGGCCGAATACGTGGATCACACGTGCACATGATGTAATCTTCCCGGGTCGCGTTGATACAGCCTGTCCAGTCACGTAAGGTGTTCCACTATTTGCGCGCAGCAGCTCTTGACAGTCCAATTGTATCTCTCGGCCACCTATTTTGAAAAATTTCGTGCTGACCATTACATTTTTTTCTACACAACAATATGTACGAAGGAGTTTGCATCTCCGGGGGGTTATTCCAATAGAAAAACGCACGGGTATGTGACGCCCAAATGGGTCACTTATTCAGGAAAACAAATGAAACATGGGTTGATGTTCATCCGGAAAAACCTAAATATCAAGTGTTAAAAAAACAAATGTCCCATGCTTAAGAAAAACCTTCACATGCAACAGAATAAAGATGAAAATTCCCGAAATTTGTCAAGTCCATCCCTAACAACGGGTCATACTTTTTGAATATTCATGGTTGGTATTTTTAAACTTGGGCAGCACGCCCCCGCCCTCGCGTATAAACGTATCAGAAGTACCCCTCCCCCGGAGGTACATACTATCAGCTAATTGTGAAAAAATGTGCTGTCCTATTTCACAAACAGAATGAAATATTAGGGGCGAAACAAATATCTTGTACCAGCGAAAAAGCACTATATGAGCAGCGATAGTGTTTGCCTGGGTTTGTTTTAATTACTACGGTGCGCCGATTGTTTCAAAATTATTTTAAATATCTGTGAGGATCCAGAAAAAAAATCGCTGGGGTTAACAAAAAAACGACGGGGTCATCCAAGGTAAAAAGAATTGCTTGAGGTAAATAAAAACTGAGATGGTACTGTGGTAGATAGAGAAAAAATCGCCGGGGTGAATAAAAAAGGACGGGTACATCCAAAAAAAAAATTGGGGGTAATGAAAATACGAGGGGGAGGGAACATCTAGAAAAAATCGCTGGGGTAAAAAAACAAGGGGTACTCTTGTAGTGGTAGAAAATAGTTTGTGTCATTAAAAATAAGGGGGAAGTTAGCGCTGATGTAACTAAAAATGGGTTGGTTAGATATTTGTGAGGATTTTTTACACCATTTACACCATTTTTATTTACACCATTTTTTATTTACACCAGCGCTAGACCCCCACCCCCCTCGTTTTATAAATGACACAAACGATTTTCTTTAATTTGGATCTACCACTACAATAGTACCCCCTGTTTTATATACCCAGCGATTTTTTTTTCTGGATGTTGCCCCCCCCCCCTCTCTCTCTCTCCTTCGTTTTTTCAATACCCCAGATTTTTCTGGATTTTTCCTCCTCGTTTATTAACTCCGGCGATTTTTTCTCTATCTACCACAGCACCCTCTTCCTTTTTATTTACCCCTAGCGATTTTTTATCTTGGGTGACCCCACTTTCCTTTTTTAACCCCAGCGATTTTTTTCTTGATTCTCACAAATATTTAATACAATTTTGAAACAATCGCCCCACCGTGTTTACACGTTGCGTGATCATTCATAAGTCTCAGAACATTCTCCAGTACCTTGATCGAAGCTGATCTAAATACCATTCCAATTCGTTTTTTCGCGTTTCTTCGATGACTAGGGTTGTATAGAACTGATATACAGAAACTTAATTTTTATCCATTTGACTAAGAAATTGTTAAAACTATTGGAGGAAAATTGTTAAAAAATAATAACAGCTTATCCCAAGGCCAAGACGTGTGTTTTCGAGGTAGATAGAGTATTTTGAAATGAAAATGACAGTTTGGTCGTACGATTTAAACGTATCATTTCAACTAGAGAGAAATTGATGCTGTACTACAATGATTCATCAGACAAGAAAGGTAATGGTATCGTTTAGTTTTGCTTTGATATCGTATAATGTTTTCCTTTTTCGTTGAAAAATGGTAATGCGGGAAAAATCTCTCGTTAAATAAACGTTTCAGTAACGGTATTCAAATTGACTTGCCTGCATCTTGTATGATTTTGAACAGTCCCGTTAAACTTCCAAAGTCTCGCTTTGCTGTTGTTGCTATTGCATCGACCTGAAGTTTGGTTATGTCTCCCTTGGCAACAACAATTCTTCTCCCGTCCTTCCTTGTGTGTTCAAGTAAAATGTGAATACTGTGCTCAGGGTTCTTTCGAAGCGTCGACCTTTCGTTCCTGTCACCAGATAGACTAGGGCGCTCTTTAGTCACTTCGATGACACAGTTACAGTCGACTTCGATCAGTCTAAGGTAGTCTGCTTTGTCACGGTCCTTGAAGATCTGCTGCATTCCTGGATTATCAACTTCATGGCGACGTTTGACAATTTTATCAAATCTGCTTCTCAGAACCTGGACAGCGCCATCAACTTCATGCTTCACTCCAATGACCTTTACACCACACTGCTCTCCTTCGCGTTGCACCTCTATCTTCACAGACCGTCCCCTTGATATCTTTTCGAAGTTCAACAGCCCCTCCATGTCGCAGAGGAATCTAAGCCGCCCAGCTTCCAATGGCACTAACTGTTCGATCTCCTGGTTGGACATAATGAACGTTTGAACTCCATCCATGGCTACTGATATAGAGGTATCCTTGCCGACAAGAACCAAAGTGCCATGACGAGTTAGCTCGATAGCGAGACATTCATTCAGTTCCTCTAATCTACGGATGATCTCTGAAAACTTGGTTGTCTTTGCTACTGTGACCGCCTTATCTTCCAAGTTAACTCTACGCTCTACTATCTCATGGGCTAGGAATGCCTTGGCTCGATCTGTTTCTTCCTTATTTATACCAGAACATATTATATCGTCTTTGTCCACGAAATAACACGCCCGTATTTGATACTTTCTGAAATATTCACTGACTAACGAATCTCCCCTAGGTGATTTGAGAAAATTCATGACGGCTGATGAAGATGGGGGTGCAATTCTGGCTATTGGAAGCTCTCGGAGATGTTCCAAAACCATCAGTTTACAGCGTTCGATTTCGAGATTTTGGCCATAAAGGTCCATACTGGCGGTCTCTGGTCGTAGAGACATCGCTAAGTTCGGGAACGTTTGCTTTACTGTCTTTGCGAAGTCACACATCTCGAGTTGCTTTAGTTCTGTCTCTCTCAAAGTAATACTGCGTTTTATGTTGACTGATGCATTTGATGCTTCCTGAGGTCTTCGCCTTTCTTCATCCTCGTATGAACCTGTGTGCTGCGTTGTACAATTGATTGATCGCTTAAAAGATTACCTCTATGATGTATTGATATTTATGAGGGGCGATAATTTTTAAAGGATGCTAGATGAAATCTCTAAGCGTTGCATGCAAGTAAGCTGTAGACCAATGACGGCTCTCGGCATCACTCGACTGATTAAATGCCATACGTACTTTCTAGCTCATGTCTTCACACGCGTGAGCTAATGTCGTAGCGATGTCTGTCTGTCTATCCCTGTGTGTATCTGTCTGTCTGTCTGTCTGTCTGTCTGACCGTCTGTTAACATAGTAACTCAAAAATGCCTGAACCTATTCAAGTCAGATTTGGTAGACAGATACTGTGTGCAAATTGCAAGAACTGATTAGATTTTGGTTACTTTGGCTTAAATATTAATGAACTTATGTGATATCATTTTTTCATATAATGGTTTCCTTTAGAGCCAATAATGACTAGTATCGACCACATGGGGCAGGTGAAAGTCCCCTGGGTGGGGAGGAGGGTTTTTTTGCAAAGGTTTACCTTATTTTATTTTATTAATTTTGACTGTGATATTCAAATAAAGTTCAACTCAAAACTATCTGACTGCTTTCTTTATTACTACAAGTAATTTTATTAATTTTGACTGTGGTATTTCAAATAAAGACTTCGATTCCACACCGTCTGACTGCTTTATATATTACCGACAAGTCCTGATCTCCTCTCCAACTTGTGTATAAACCACTGTAATTGCTCCAAAAACATTGCCAACTTGCTAATCCGCTGTCGGTATCAGCGGATTAAGTGATTGAGTCAACACCACAGTCGTCCCACACGCATTAAAATAACTACGTGTGGAACGGCTGTGGTGTTGACTTAATAAGCTAATCCGCTGATACGCGCAGTCATCAACAAGTTGGCAATGTTTGCGCAGCAATTAGGGTGATATGTGCACTGGTTCAAGAGGAGATAAGGAATTGTAGGTATTGAAAACACAGTCAGGCAGTTTTGAGTCGAAAGCTTTATTTGAAATATCACAGTCGAAATTAATAAAATCATATAAGGTAAACCGTTGCACAAAAAAACCTCCTCCCCACCTCAGGGGACTTTCATCTGCCCCTGTGGTTTCGACATAGATCAAGAAATACTGCACAAACTGTATGAACATTATGATGATACTGTGAGTGTCATGTCAATTATCTGTTCATTTGAATATCTAATGGAGTTTTGTATTTAGTGATATAACTCCAACATTCGTACACCAATTTTGATGAAACCTGCTACAAATATTGATCTGATAAATATATAATTGTACTGAAAAGCATTTGGGAGTATCAAGTTGGTGAATAGCCCATTTGCATATTTTTCGAACATTTGTAATCAGTCTTATAACTCCTAAATAACTGCATCAAATTAGATGCAATCTACAGATAATGGTCGGACAGATATCTGACTGTGTTGAGAAGTATTAAGTAGTGTGACGTTAATTGAGGGTTCATTTGTATATTTAATGAACTTTGTAATCAGTGATATAACTCCTAAATTATTGCACCAAATTTGGTGAAACCTGCTATAAATATTGATCTGATAAATATCTCATTGTCGCCTGAAGCACTGAGCAGTGTCACATTAATAATTACCTTATTTGCATATTTTGTGACTTTTTTAATTAGTCATATAACTCGAAAATTGCTACACTAACTTTGATAAAAGCTGCTGCAGATATTGATCTGACAAATATCTGTGTGTGTTGTACAGCATTTAGAAGTGTGAAGTTAACTATGAGCTCATTGGCATATTTAATGAACTTTCTTATTAGTGATCTAACCCCGAGAGTACTGTGCGAAAGCTGATGAAACCGGCTACATATAACGAATGACAGATATATGATTGTTGTGTGAAACGCACTACCGTGCAATGAACTTGCAGTAAACAACGTGAGCACATTCAGTTCACATCTGGTCTCTTCCGGCATGGCGGCCTAGGGTTGCCATACCATTGTTGGTAACTCTACTGAAATCAAAGCGCCTGCCGGTATACTGAAGCAGTTGTTGGCCAGGGTTGAAATATACTTCGATTTGTAGGTTACTTTCATTTTAATTTTTAAATTCTTTGACCTTGATAATATTATTTGTTTCAAAATGTTTATGCTTGGAATGTTTCTTCAGGTTTTGACATTATTGAAACAAACAAACAACTAACGATTCTATAGATAGAGATTTAATCAGCGGGAGCCCTTATCAGCTAAAGACATTTGACTTTTAGACTGGACCAGACTAACGGACTTTGTTCGCTCAGTGGATCCGTAAACAAGACTACTTGATTAATGGACTATCAGAGCTTGACAATCCAAAAGATCGTTCCAAATTTAGACTAAAACACAAACTAACAAGCAATAAAGAATGACTATTATAGCGTTCAACAGATAAATTACATTAATTTGAGGAACTCCTGATGTGCAGCGTGCTTGGAAGATGATTCTTGAAATTTTACTCCAGCATACGTGGCATGTTCGCAAGATGTCAAATGTGAGAGGTCAAACGTATTTTACCTAAGGTGGAATGCGTCTCAAAAGTGAAAGACTTAAACTTTTACTCAAACTTTCCTATCTCGTGACTCGCTCGTTGGAGGGAATAAAACGATGGACAGCAATAGGTAAGACCTATGAATTTTTACTATACCTCGTGGTCAGATTCGGAGATTGTTGAAGTAAATGAGCACACGGTACTTTTGATAATAATAATAATAATAATAATAATAATAATAATAGGGACGAAAATGTAGTAGCAGTACCACACTGGCATTCTAATGACTAACCTTCTGTTCATGAGCGCTGTCCCGTCGATGGTGACGTTGGTTAGGAAACCCAGACACCGAACAAGTGAACTGTTTACCGCCGAAATCAACAGTTTGTAACGGTTGTTGTAACACCGTAAGGACAGCATCTGCGAGTATTAGAAAAAGTAAACGTTTAGTTGAAATCACGCTTACTGAAATTTGTCTGACCGCTCCATTCTTGTGAAGATAATGAATAGATGGTATTTCGACCTCCATATGTCTCTTACATCGATATCGAATATGTTGATTCAGATTTTTTCACAAAACTGTCCTCGCAATTTGGTGCGCTGTGGAATTGGATGGATCAATATCTGTCTGAATTTAAAAGGTACCTACATATTTCCCAAATACCTTAATGACACATAACACTGTATTAGGGTCTACCAACCTACTACTGCATAGATTTCGTTTCATATCAAAAATTGTTCCTTAAGTGTTTTGGTCGATTGCACAACACGGCAACTGGTGACTTTTTGCAATTGGTGTGAAATTGTAGTTGTGTTACAATATCGCTGCACAAAATTAAAGTTCAATCACAATTTCGACAAAACTGAAATAAAATCTATATGAAATTACCCTCTTGGTCTTCCAGGAAGTAAACATCATAGGCGTTAGAGTAGGTGCTCGATACCGTGACGCGATCTACTTCAGCCCCACCAGAGACTGCTGTCTTTTGGAAGTGAATCATCAACTTCCTTGCAGCTAAGGAACTATCAATGTCGCTTGGCACGCCAAAGACAAGCAGCCTGTTTTCTTCGCTTGGACTTGCCATGATCCTGGGAGATAGAAGTTTCTCCAGTATCGAACCTGGTTCTACGCCTGTCAAAATGACGACGTCAAGGTATTTACTCAGACAGACAGACATGGGTAAATATGACGTCACTTAGTGGTAGAGGTATGGCGCAGCGGTTAGCAATAGGGGATTTCCAAAGGAATTTAACTGGGAAGTAGAGCATGACGCATGATTTTTTTCAAATTGTTTAAAATGCTCCAAAATACATAATGGGATCGTCTGTCAGCTGAATTGGTTAAAAATGCTGTTAAAATATTCAAATTGATGTGTTACTTTGCAATTGATTGCCGACCCTCTTCACTTTGAGTCTCATGACACATGATAAAATGTACGGAATAACTGTTTCTTGACCGAAAATATCACGTCTCTGTGCAATATGGCCGACATATGTACGCAAATGAAGAAATGTATGTTGTTATGGCTTCCGGAAATTTTGCGACGCTCAATGCTGTATTGCTAATACTTGACATGCAAGTAAAATGAGAAACCCTTGACGGCAAAACAATAACAAATGTTGTTTCTCTGGAAATATTTCTGTAGAGCTGTGTGTGGGATGACAGATTGCATTGAAAGCTGCGCAGTCTTCTACCTTCTGGGACCCACTCTGGTAGATACAAATCGACTGATGTTACCGTCAAGTGATATACAAAGGCCCAAATAAATACAATTGTATGGCATACAAGTCCTAAGACACAGTTGAAAGTAAGAATACATTAAAATTGTATTTTGTAACTATACTGAAGACAGTTTGATAACAAGGTTGCTGCTTACCTTACTTCCTGCTAGGACAGTAGACGCATGCAAATTAAAGTAATTTACATATACGTATTAAATAATTTTACATACAAAGGTAGTTATGCTTACACAAGGGGTCAGAGTTTAGGTGCCAGGCTGTCCATGTCGCGGCCAGGTCCGATTGTTACAGCCTTGTCGATTAGTACACACTTGAGAATTAGCGCTAGGTGAAATATATCGGCGCTATTCTGACTGTTTTTCCATTTTTTCAAAAAACATCTGCTTACTGTCGGGTGACATTTGGGTTGAGAATAGGAATCGATATCATTTTGTAAGGTTGTTTACGGTTCATAGATGAAGTAATAGGCGATTTTGAAGGAACGACGTCTCTGGCCTTGTCGCCACACTCAATCTTAAGTAGAGCACACACACTCGACCACAGGGGTATGCGAACAAATAAGCTCAAAGTTCAAAGCCTACAAGCTGCTGAAGTCGTTAGGCATGAACAATTTCGTTGTTTAACGTTTAGTGGAATGACTTTACAAAACGCTTGACGTACTCTTGACGTTTGCTTGACGCTAGACTCACTTGGCGAAAACGATCCGCGTTAGTTTTTGTTTCGGTAGAGACATCGTTCCCTTATCATGGATTTCGAGTATAAATTCCGAGTTATATTTTTCTCAATATTTTTTCTGCGGAGAAGGATAGAGACCGACACCTTCCGTAGAAATGACAAAACCTGTGACATTGGTAGGGTTGGAGAAGCTATCAAACTTTGATGAACCAAGTCACCAAAATCGCCTTGGTTACTGAGCATGATGTGAAGCTTAATTTGTGAACGAAAAAAAACCAAATTAAAACAATTGAAAAAAATCGGATCAGTATTAACGCCAAACTGGGTAGAGATTACAAATTATACACACAGTACACACACAGCGTATCTAGGGTTTGGTCTCATTCATGTTCGTTTGCATAAATATTAAGATACCACTTTCCTGTGCGGAGCTTTTGAATAATAAAGACACTCATTTATTAAAAGATATTAGAGATAATTGGACTGAGAACGCCCGATAAAATTTGGAGATTGAGCTATACTGTCAAAAATATTCAAAGACAAGTCGATGGTGAATACAGCTGTGAAATTGTCTTCGGTATGTTTTTCTTATTCGTCAATTTACGGTCACTCAATATGCTCACGGCGCTTGCACACAAATTGTCACTTACATGGTAACAGTAGTAGTTACGGAAACTGTCAACCAATAGGTTAAGGTTCTACAGTAAGTACATAGAACTAGAAAGTGCCTATGTTTACGCTCATATAGACTCCCAACACTGACAGTAATAGCTTTGCAGGCGGTTCTCATTTGGCGTTTGATACACTGGATATTATGGAATGTATTTTGCGAAATTTAATGAAAATGACATTACTGTTGATTTTAGTATTTCGAAAGCGCCATTTTCGCAAAAAAAAAAACTTGACCGAAGTTAAGACGACGGTGTCATCTGTAACCGAGAGGAGTGTCAGCAGAACATGTCTCGATTTGTCTGGGAGAAAATATGATATGATGTGAACCAAAACGCATGTTGACTTGCTAAAGTCAGGAAACAGTAGACGTTTGTCTCCCTTGGCAAGTTGAGAGTTTGATACTTATTGCATGGAACTTAGGAGATAATTAACGACAACTCTAGTGATGACTTTCCACAAGTTTGTACTTTTATTCCAAGTATTACCTATTTTTCAACATTCTTCATATAATAATATTGTTATTGTTCACAAATAAAAGTTATGGATAGCCCTTAAATCGGCAATATATGAAACTAGTGATTGCCACATATTTTGAATCTGTGTTGATAGGTTGACCGAAAGAAATTTAAATACTGTGAACAAATATATCGTGATATTGACAACAGTTGCATACTTCTACTGACAGCAATGCTGAAAACAACTTCTGAAGTTTCAGGCACTGGAATTTACATTAAATTTTAAATGTGCATTTGATAAGACAAACAACTTTTTTAAACATATATAAGCTGTCAAAAGTTATACCAAGCGTTTGCTGTAAAAGTCTAATATAGTATGCTAGTACTATTAGTATTTACAGTACTTTATAGACTATTGACAAAACATTAGCAGTGTTAACAGTTTCCGCCAACTTAAAAGGAGTCGGTTGTCGGAACTGCGCTCAAAGATTGCAAGGGACCACTACGACGGAAGTTAACACTCTATCCAAGGTACGTTGGTGATTGATGAAAGTTAAAACATGTTTGTCTCCTGGTATGTTGCAGCAATGTTGACATGATGCATCTGTATATAGTGCATTAAATACACTGCTGGTAAAAGAAAGTCGCACATGCGCAATTCCGACGACCGCTTCCCTTTAAACACAGCGTTCACAATCGCTTGTCAGGGCGTGTTAATGTAAGGGCCTAACACTGTAAACACGATTGGAACTAATTTGGGATAATTGGATGGTGAAGTAATTTTTGTTAAATCTGCACATGTAATCTCACCTGCTTTTCTTTCTAAGTTACACACTTTTTTTTATAATATTGCAACATTCAGCTATAGCGCAACTAGCCTTTTTGAGAAATTTGCACAATATGAAGATCCAATTATCCAAAATTAGTTCCAATCGTGTTTGTATTGTCTAAGTGCAGGCGACTTCGTTTTACTTTGCGGGAAACACAAGTTTATAATACATTCTTTCAGCAAGTGATTTAAATACTAAAAAATGACCCAGTCTTTTCTCATGGAACTCTTGTTCTAAATGAACAGCAAAATGTTATCCGTGCATGAAATATTACATTTCTGTATAAACTACAATAATTTCACAAAGTAATGACTATCAAGCAACATGTATCTAAAATTACTATCCACGAATAAAATTATTCCCCTACTCAACGACACAATAGTCGTTCAATTAAGACATTTAATCACAAGATCACATTTCTCGCCATTTGAAATATAAACTATTCCGATATTTTATCTAAAAATATTTAAGGAAATAATCTCTCAGACTGATCAATGACCTGCAAAAACTTGAAAGTGATAAAAATGTCAGCATCAATATCGCAATTCATAACTACGAATAGTGCACAGCGTTTAGCATTCATAGTGTAGGAGACGCTTTTCAACATATCATTATTTCAAGTCAACCTAAGACAGCAATAATATTATTATACTAATGATAAGCGGTTTTAAAGTTATGTGATTGATTTTTGCCTATGACATTCATGATTCAATAGAAGCCGTCACCTCTTCTTGTATACAGTAATAACATATAAAGACACAGAGGTTCGTGGAAATAGAAAAGACTTTAAATTCTGTAAAAACGATGACAAGTGTAATTCGAAATTAGCTTTTATAAACACAGCACAAATCACTTTGGATGACGATCCTTGGAAAATATTCTCAGGTGGATTTTTAAATTCTACAACTGAAGGCCTACCAAAAGAGCATCCATATATTACATCCATATAATAATAAACCAATAATAAAACATGACGTTTCTTGATGTTTGCAGATTGAAAAAAAGTTTATGTTCCGGGTAGGGCTAGTTTACAAATTTAAAACTAAAATTTCCTTGTTCACATATAAACCTCAGTATAGGCACAATGTAGCTGACATTTCAGATGATTTGTTTCCCTTTTTATCGAAACAAATGGATCGTAAAGATTTTATAAAATGTGCCATTCATCTGTTACTATTCCTCTAAGTTGTTCCCAAAAGTGTTCCTATTCATCCTCGTTTTCATCACCGTCCGGCCAAGCCAAGTATGTTTTGGTGTTCACAAAGAACTTCAGAATGTCAGACATGTCTTTCTGGGGAACTTTTTCCAACATGATAAACAAGAGAATACTCTCATCATGTAGTGCGTGCAACATCATGGTGAACGCTAATCGCATTTCAAAATCACAAAATGAACTCTTGACAAAATTTTCTGACACGATAAAGATTATTTTCCTGCTCTTTTTGATGTTTTCCTCGATATTTGTAAATATGTCTTTCCCGCCGTGGAAGTCTCGTGTGTGAATACAGAGTCTTAGTTCAAGTTCATCTTCCATAAAGGGCTGAAGTTGCTCATCGACCCAATCGGAATCTCCCTCACTGAAACTAATAAAGGCATGAAACTCATGTTCTCTTTCGTCTTCTAACTGGAAGTACAGGGGGTAGCGCTGTTTTATTTGGTTGATTCTCTTGTAGGCTTTGTAAAGCAAATGCCATCGTTTCTTCCAAACGATTCTGCTTAATACGAGGACAGGTATTATAACAACAATTATCGCTACAAGTTTTATTTGAGTCTCGTAACACGCTATTCGATGATGATCGATAATAATAAATGGTTTACCAGCGAGAGAACTTGGCTCTGAACATGTATACGTTTGCCATGGTAGAGAACCGTCCATGGTGAACGCCAGATTCTCGGCGGTCGTCATCCACTTCTGTATATACTCTTTGTCACAATCACAGTTTAACGGATTATTTTCGAAGTAAAGGTCCGACAAAAAAGTCAAATGCTGAAAAGTGGCGGGTTGCAACATCGTAATTCTGTTATTGCTGAGATTAATCGTTCTTAATTTTGCGTTGTATTCGAATATATCTTTGCTAATCATTGATATTTTATTATCTGATAAATCTATGTACGTTAAGTTATTCAACCGTTGAAAATAGAATTGACATAGTGTTGTTATTCCAGAGTGTGTTACATTCAAATATTGCAGATTTACGAAGGATTGAAATATAATTCCTTGACTTGTTTGATTACATTGTGTGTAAATATCTCTAATGTCAAATCCCGTGTAGCAAAAACTAGCAGACCGTACATTTTGCGTTTCCCTAAATTCTACGTTATAATTATTGAGTTTCAATTTTGAGTGCGATAGATCAATCTTGGTTAACTTAGGAACATATAAAACGGCAAAATGATCGTGAAATAACGAAACGGTCATCCATTTCAAAGATTTGAAATATATCATTGCCTCATGAAATAAAATACGTGGATTCGTCATGTTCATGATTTCGATTTTACTTAGGTCACAAATACATCGCATGACGTTACCATAACGTTCTCTCACTTCCGAATATTCGAACATTCTTGATATGGAGCAGCTGTGAATCAGAATGTCGCCCTCTTTTCTATTCATATTTGGAAAATCATTGCAAACGTCTTTGTTGAACGATGTTGCGATATTGTCTGTTGTCCAGTCATCATATTGATCTAGGATTACGCGACAACACCCGCGTGAGAATAAATATGTTTCGTCTCCAGTATCAAAATGGAAAGCCTTTAGCATTGAAAGGTTTCCAATCATCTCAGCGTCCATTTGAAATGCATTGTGAATCATGTTCAAGTAAATTAGGTTCGGTAAACTATGGAACATATTTTCACTAACGAATAAAATGCTATTCCCGCTTAGATCTAACAGTTTCAGGGAATCCAAATTTGAGAACGTATTCCTGTCTATGTATCTCAAAGGGAAAATACTCTGGTTTAAATATAGAAAACTTAATCCTTTGAAACAGGAAAACACATTGTCCATTGTATCAGAGCCACTGTTAAAGAACAAAGAGTGCACCTTGATGTACTCATTAACGTTAACGTCACATAGAGGCATAAAATATTTTGGCATTGTCAGGTTCAATAAATCTATGTCAGCGTATAGAAGAGCACTCTTAACAATATTTGGTATCATTTCATCTAATGGCAGTGCTGGGTTTGGCTGATTATCTTTGGATATGTCCTTGACCCACTCTTCAAAATGTTGTTGTAAATCAATATTTTGAGGAACAAAAAGTGAAATCAATTCGAATTTGTCAGAGGAGTACTTTGATATTTCCAGAATGTTCATGGTGTCAATTCCTACAACGAAAGGATGCGTAGTTTGCCAAGTTGCCTCAACTGATAAGAAATTAATTTTCGTCATATTTGGAAAGCTTGACATCCAGTCGTAGAGTGAGCTGTACTTTCTGCTAATATTGATGTAATGAAATAAGTACATGCCACAAAACGACTTCAGAGGAACAGGACTGGGGCATGTCCAGTCCAATGACGTCAGAGATTTCAATGGCTCTAACACTTCAATTGTCATATCATTTGAGAGACACAGGTATTCTAAATTATGTAATTCTTGAAATGCACCAGGATCTATATTTATCGGATCTACTTCTGACAATAAGTTTAAATGCTTAAGATTTGACAGGCCATATAAAATACTTGCATCTAAATAACCAATATTATTCAACGAAAGGTCTAAGTGAGTAAGATTTCGAAAGTCGGCGAAAGTATGTGGATCAATGCTATGCATACTTCCTAAAGAAAGGTTTAAAGACAACGCATCCGACAAACCGACAAATGCAGATGAATTGATAGTCTTACTTTTGATTGAGCCGGCAAGATCCAAAGAAGACATTTTCGTAAGTTCAGAGAATTGCTTTGTATCCAGTGAAAATAGATATACATTGTTTAAAACGAGGCGGTCGAGGTCTTGAAGACCCATAAAGACGGATGCATCGATGTGGCTCAAGTTATAACAATCTGTGATATCAAAACTTTGCAGACTTGGCATTCCCATGAAACTCCCAGGAAATATTCTGGTGAGTTGTCGATTATAACCAATAGCTAAATGGGTTATGCCATTTCGTTGGACCAAATCTGTGCTACTATGAAAAGCTGAAGGGCCCTCAATACAGTAGAATTTTCCAGATGTAAGATCTAAAAGTTTCAGACGAGGAAGTGTGTGAAACATACTCATGTTAAGACAGTTGTGAATGATTTGGTCAGTGTCATTTCGTTTGTAATTAACCCACATCCTTAGCGTTTCTATACTTTCAAGTCCCTCAAAGTTTTCAATGATAGTTTTTTTGAAATAGAAACTCATCTCCAAATACTTCAGATGTTTTACACCATTCCAGGAACACTTGCCAAATTCTAAATTAACAATATCGAGCAGCCGAAGGAATTTCAAATTATGAAGGTTTATAAAAGCGTTGCATGGAATTAATCGAATTCCATTGGATGAAAGATCTAATATTTCAAGGTAGGGCAAGTTCATAAAACTATCTGCTGTTATAATGCTGATATGATTATCGCTTAAGTTCAATCTCTTAAGATTAGAAAGCTTCTGAAATGAATATTTGTCCAATACTTTGATAAGGTTGTTGAAAAGAGACAAATCTACCGTAGATGTTGGCAAAAAGTCTGGTATTTGTTTGAGATATCGTTGTGAACAGTCGAAGCGTCCACCCGGATAGTCGTCACTCGGTAAGGACAGACAGTACTTGTACGTCACCCGTGGTTCTACTTCATTCGGCAACACTGGTGAAATTAGTACATTACCCAATGCCGAGAACAATACAGTTGCCCAGAAAAGGTGATTTAAATTTCTTGATGACTCAACCATCCTTGTCCCAAAAATGTTAACTGTTGTACAAAAATAAAACATCTTTGAGTTTAAATTATATCTCAATGCATTAAGCAAGCATCGTATTGCCTGTATCGAATGCATGGTCATAAAGATGGTCATGGTCATGAAGAAATATATTTAAATGCATATATTTAAGCATATATTTAAATGCATAGCGTTGCAAGAATAAGGAAATATTACACGCGAGATTGTTGTAATACAGGTCGATATATTTAAATACTTACCTTGTATTCTGTTGATAAATGTCGTATCCTCTTTTCATGCTACCTTGTACATTACATGTACTTGCTGTAAAAAAGGATAATATGGAAACGTTTATATGCATAGACGAATAACTGTAAGGAGGAAAAGACGTTGTCGCTATCTCAGGTTGATTAATTAGACTGGTGAAGGTTCAGCTAAAGTACTCAGTCCGCGTATATTGTTTTGAGTGATTCACTTACAATTTACCTTCGGCAGCACGTATTGAAAGTTGTCCGCTTATCATCGCATTTGTGGACAATGCGAGAATTTTCGATACTTTCATCTATAAGCATCTGCAACTTTTGATATGTCATATCAGGATATTGCTGGATATCTGCTAACAGAAGTGAAGGGTTTCAACAATAATTAGAGACTAATTCCTCATGATTGTAGAAACAATCTTGATGCAGTTCCTGGCTTCCGCTTATTTACAGCAAAACGTCCACATTTATTACATTCGTTGAAAGCAGAACCAAAACAAAAACAGAGAATAGTTACTTTTTGCAATGATTCGGCTCGATATGGGTGTGTTTACACACTAGCAGTCAATAAGTGATGTCATTCTAATCTCAAGATCAAAGATTGAATTAGGTGCGTCGGAAATATGCAGTATTCAAAAATCAAATACAGTTAACTTCAAGCTAAAACCTAAAGTAGTGCTAGCCGGAAATTATTTTTAACGCGCTATCAGTATTACAATTTCATGTCAGAAAATCTAATTCGAATGTTACGAACATATCTGTTATAACAGACATTTCACCTCATAATGAATTACAGTTTTGATGACAAACTTTTTACACATGTGAACTTTTTAGTCTACCGTCCTCACGAAGTATTTTCTATTTCCATTGTAACATGCCACATGCTCATTCCGTGTTGCGATTCGCCAGAATACGTCACGTGACGAGAAATAGATAGTCTAGTCCCAACTGAATCGACAAAACTAACGTCAGAGGGTTTTTTGACAGACTTTCCCTAAGGAAATATTGTTTCTTCCAATTTTGAAAAGTGCCAGGTCACGTAACAATATTCGTACAGTCGTCTGCGGCTTTAAAAAAATGGCCGATGACTAGAACGTGACGAGCGCCCCGGATAAGAGACGAGCCTTTCTCTAAAACAGACGTATTTTCCATTCCAAAAGCGTAGGATATTGAACAGCTCATTATACCATGCAAGTTGCGAGGTATATAAATATTCTTCATTAATAAGGAACTACCATACAATTTTAACACCGAAACCATGATCATTAATATAATTTTGCATAAATAAATACTAATCCACCTCATATATTGCAGCAAGAGCAGCCTATCAACGGCAAAGATTAAAGTGCAACCAAGGATGTTCCCAGGTATGCTTAGGACATTTTTTGCAAAGAAATTGTTACTACTGTTTAACGCTGTGCAGAAATCGCAAAGTAAAATTGTCACAATGTATTGTTGCAGTGCATAATGTTGAAGTTCATAGTATCAAAACAAACTATAAGATGAAAAAGCATGAGCGTTTGGCGTGTTATAAAACACTGTAATCTGGTCTTAATCCGGGCTAGCACCTACTCATTACCCCTAGTAGCCATGCATTACCGGACATATATCGCATTGCCCCTCGGCCGCATAGCGATGTATTTTTGGTAATACACTGCCCTTCGGGATAATAAACGGGCGCAAAAGCTCTCGTGACCAGTTATTAGGAGTTTATTATTCACTTCCTGCTACTATAGCATACTATTTATTCTTAGATTGTACTATTTTTCAGATCAAACAATTTTAATCCATATTTCAAGACATATGTTCCAAACACTCTCGGATGAGGGATAGACGATGAGCGGAACAAGGCTTACCTTGTGGGCTGATCATTATAAGTAATGTCATTATATTGATCTCACCATTCTCAGATCGTGAGCCACTTATTCCTCTCGGTAACATACAACTATCATCTAGAACATCAACCAGCTTTGAAGTATATAACCCTACGACGGTAAGTTTATATATTATAGAACAAACATGGGACCATGAGCCCAAGGACTCGGAAAGGTGACCAATGGCTCTCCATACATGGTGTAAATTGTCTCCCGCCTCGAGGGTACATAGTCCCTCGTTTGGTCTATAATGATTCTTTTGCGTGCCTCTCTTATGTTTTCACGCCAAAGATTTCAGTTTAGATACAAATGACAGTCATACGCTTCAATTCCATGTTTGACGAAAATGTGTCGAAAAAAATGAAGGATTTTTTATCATGAAATAGCACATTGATATATTTAAATCAATGTTATGGAATTTATAGATTTTTTTCGCATAACTTTGTAAAAACTGTATTTCCTATTCGGCGCGCGACCTCATAAACAAGCTAACATTGAATCCTATGGAGTGTGCGACGAGGCATGCAATAAACTAAAATACATATGGAAAATCTTATGGCTTATACTCTGAGCTTAATCTTTGATCTATATACTCAATTTTATCTGTAAAACAATCCTTGACACGAAAAAAAGAAGCAGAAGCCATTTTAGAATGTTCTATTCATATAGTTCATAGACGAAACACAATATAAGGTTTTTTAACGGATGTAGTTTCTACATTTTTGCTATCTGCAATCTTTCATATCATTTCAGCAATATATGTCATGCGCATATGAGTCACGGTATGTGACATATCGTTTCATGTACCTTAACAGCTACATTACTTAGAAATGTGAGCGGGTCCATAATCTCTTGTGTGTATTATGCAATGATAATTGCGCCTGACAGCTACTATCGATTATTAATCTATGGTTTATAAAATAGTAGGATCCTTGGAGGATAGACGTTGATTATGGCAAAGTATAAAGTATGAAGGCAATATACTCAAGATATGCATTTCTGTCTGACAAAATTTGAGGTCGTATTTTTAACATTAGGCAGAACGGTCATGCCTAAATGTTTTTTATATTGAAAAATGGCATCGTCTTAAGACTAAATGGTTCAGCCAAAGTTAAGCGATAATTTGATATTTTACTCTGCCAGAAGGATTAAATTTATCACTTTACCCTGGGTTGATAGCTCTGCTAGTGGACAGAATTGTCTGTCTTTCGCCTTGTTTAAGTGATGTGTATTCATTGCTTCGATAAAGTTTTTGTATGCGATGTGTGATAGTGAGTGTACGAGCGTGAGTGCTTTTGATCTCTACAACGTGTAGAGCGGTCGCAGTCAGAAATGTAACAACCTGGCCTATAGTTATTGAACCACTCTTTTTGAGAGTGAGGATTTGGCCGAGCGGTTCTGTCTGTTGCCTCTCCGCTAGGCGACTGGATGCCGTATGTTGTAAGTTCGAACCGGATTCAAAACTAGTCGTATTACCACCGAAAAAAACAATGCAGGTACTCTTTCAAGCAGAATTTTTAAAACATGACTTATTATACATAATTGGACATTTGCTTTGTTTATCCTTATATTGCGATCAGCGGAGGTCTCGTTGATAAACTTAACATACCCTAAAAGAAATTGATCTGAAACTTTATGGAAAACTAATGTTGTTTTCTCACTTCAGAAGAAAGTTTTAATTGGTTTGGTAAAACGCATGACAGTGCCTTTTTTTTAAAAAAACTTCTATTAAAGTAATATATCTCCTTTCAGGTTTTTAAAAACAACGTCAAGAGTTTTTTGGATGTGGAACAAGCAACATCTTGTTTCTACAATGTACATAAAAGCTTACTTGCTATATGTTGGCATTTAGTCTTTCAAATTTCCATTAAATTTTTGATTATTCAGATATTTCTTGTCAGGTTCTAATGACATTATAGTTAAGTAAAACATGTCATAAATTTACTTTCTATGCCATTTGAAATGTCGCTAGCAGCAAATGGCCACTCTAGTACTGGATCATACATTAGGCCACTTTATGCATGAAGGAAAATGAATTTATGATATAGCATTCCAGTACGGTAATCTCTATTACCAAGGTGTTTTATATGAAAAAATCATTTCTTCCATAAAGGCCACGTATTTGGGTAGTCTTACCACTAACTTAATGAGTTTAAGCGTACTACTGTAAATGCTGGTCTGAAAAAATGAAGTTCAATTTGAAGTTTCCAACGCTGCCACAAAGGTTGGGATATCAAGCATTTAAGTGGCATCAAGTCTTACCTCTTAATGGCTTGAAACTCCCCTGGGCGCCATAAACCAAACTGAATCGGTAGCGCTCTCCTTCGTTACAAAAGGGATTTTTTCATCAGAGAAACCTTACAGAAGTAATGCCATACAGTCATGACACATCTTCAGAGGATATGTCAGTGAATAATGCATCGTATTGACATGCCTGGTATTTAAAATCTGGACCAACCCACTCAGGCCTGGCCTATATCATTGGCTGCATTTTAAGCTTTCAATTGAATAGAGACCCAATAGACTTCAGTCAATTGTTTTATATAAAACCGTATAAGGTAACAACTATGAGATTATGGGAGGATGTTAAAAGTGATATATAACTTCTGCAAAATTTTGCGTAAAAATTCTGCAAACTTCTCAGCTTTTGGGGGGCTGTTTGTTTGTCGGTTTTTGGGATTTTTTCCAGAAAAGAATTAATCATAAGAACTCAATGAAACTGCAAATCCACCGGTTAAATAACGGAAACGCTATGCTCTGCCGAAACAGCGAAAATTTTGCCAAAGCAATGTTTTGCATATCCACGCAAAGCATATTCATGCATATCATCATTCATGTACTGCTTAAATGTAGCTGAAATTTTCACAATGACAACTTATGGTTTCGGCCGATTCTGTTTTAATTTGGTCATAGTAGATTTTTAGTAACTGAACACAATCGAGAGGAGAAATATAATATAAAATGCATTTTAATATTAGAAGAACACAGAAATCTGTCCGTCAGAGTAATCATTCTTTTTATTGTAACGATAATATTTAACACCATAATAAGAAGACATGGTCTGTAAGCTAGTAAGACTTATAGCAGCAATATCTTAATGATGGAAAAATCCCCGTGATTTCGTTAACAAAGATACAACGGTGCTTTCAGAAGAAAAGCTCTTGACTTTGGCGGTTTCTCCTACCTTTGATTTCTTGATAGTTAAGTTAGATAATGCAAAATTACAATTCAAACTGTCCCGTAATAAGGCAATCAATGAGTCAAGTGCCATTTCTTATGCTAATCTTCTGGATTCTGCTAATCTTCATGGATCAAAATTCAGTCCATATCATGTTGGCCTGACATCAAGTTGAATTTTTAACTGGAGACAATAAAACACTTATGCTTCATTTATCTATTGTATTTTTA
>LD360572.1:7781-18176 GCA_001465055.1 Ptychodera flava | reverse complement strand
TATCCCCAGTGTTTACCTTAATGATACCATTTTGTCTTTTGTTGATAAGCATTCATACCTTGGAGTAATTTTGAATTGTATGGGTAACGATATTAAGCAATAAAGCACACCCAGCGACGGTATACCTCGAGATTTTGACCAGTTCACAACATACAATATCGCTCGTGCATATATGTCGTGAACTGGTCAAAATCGAGTGGTATACTGTTGCTTGGTGTGATTTATTGCTTTTATATCATTACAGTATATTGAAATTCTGGTGAGGAACGACAGTTAAACAGATTTTTGCTCAAGCTAAGAGCTCGAGCGTATGCCAGCCGTGGTATATCGCCAATATACCACGGTGACAGTTCTTTTCACGTCTCGACCAATCAGATCGCTGTTATTTGCGCCATCAATATACTGGTATGATATAATACCAATCATTCCAGATCACTAGGCTGGTGCCTATCAAAGTTCAGCTACAATTCTCTCACCTAAATTGGTTATTTCTGAAAATTCAGACTACCTTCACTCATTCATGTACAAACAGGCTTTACAACTTTTCACAAAAAGCTTTATTGAGCTTTGAATTCTCTTCAAGGCATTGGCCAAAACCAACTTAATGGTTCAAAAATCACTTCTCAGTGGCAGGAAAACAAAGTGTAAGGACAGTTATAACATTTTAAGACGATATCAAGGGATTCAGAGTGCACGATGGTTGCTACCATGTATCTCTGGCAACATTCCAAACGTGCACTTTTGCACGTGCAAAATCTTACCATTCCGTTGTTTTCTATGGATTTTTGATTCCATGATATTTTGAAAATGCTCAAAAGCTTTCAACTCTCTCAATTGTAAGCCAATTTAGCTGATTTTTGGTAGGATTATTGAAGTCATAGTTGAGAATACAGATAAGCATGCGTTTCTAAAAGTTCCGGACCGTTTTCACCGTTAAACTCTTAAAAATTTCACAAAATGACACAGTAGATATTTTCCTGTTAAAAAATTGTTTATACTCAAACAGATAACCTAATCCATGCTAGGGGCTCTAAACAGCTATCTCATGTGTTACATTCTGAAATTTTGGAAAATTTGGTGCAAATTTGTAGGAGCTTAAACATTTTAAAATAGAGCTGAGAAAATTTATATATTTGTGACGTCACTGACAAATCGCCTGACAAACCTGCGTCTTTTGGAATTGTATAGTTCTGTAAATCTTTATTATGCAAAGAAAACTATGAAAACTTTGCATTTTAATTGATTTTGGAAATTACCCTTAGCAACCATTGCTTAGCAATTTGAATCCTTCAATATCGCCTTAATCATTATACTTTGTATTCTGACAAAATCTATTATATTTTCATCCAAAGCAAATGGTGGAGCCACACCATCAACAACAGAAATGAATGCACCTAGTTCAAACACTGGGGCACCAGAATCAATGGCTAATCTATACCCTGAACAACAATGGACGGCACAACAGCAAACTGCACGTAAGACCAAAGACATGTAAACTTATTTTAACATGACATGAAGTTGAACTGGAACTTTCTGATAAACATTTCAATAACTTTGTTCCATTTTCTGAAGTGCGTTGAAAGACAAAGTATTAGCCTGGAGGACACAATGTAGAGTGTGAAATTCTAGTCAAAATTGGAATAAATTTTCAAAGTATGACTATCATTATGAACATATAACATATAACACTGCATCATAATTCATAATATTACCAATAACTCCAGGCCACTAGGTTGGTGACTATGAAACCTCTCGCTACAATTCTCTTATTAATTAGTTTGAAAATTCAAACTACCTTCACTCATTCATGTATTAATAAACATGCTTTAAATCTTTTCAAAAAGAGCTTTATTGAGCTTTGAATGCACTTCAAGGCACTGGCCAAAACCAACTTAATGGTTGAAAAATCACTTCTCAGTGACAGGAAAACAAATGTAAGGACACTTATTACATTATCATTATACTTTGTATTCTTACAAAATCTATTTTATTTCCATCCATAGCAAATGGTGGAGCCACATCATCAACAACAGAAATCAGTGCAACTAGTTCAAACACTTGGGCACCTGTATCTGCAGCCAACACACATCCTAAACCATTGGATACAGAATGCCAAGCTCTAGGTAAGACAAAAGAAACGTAGAATATTTTGAAAAATACAAGAGCTCATTATTTTTAACCATTTGCAACCTGACCCCCTGGTACTCAATGACGTCATTGGACATTTCTGTCCGAGCCGGGTTCAAAGGGTTAAACAAATGTTCAATAATTTTGTTCTGCAAAACAGACATTTTCATCATTTTTGTAAAGTACACTGACATACAAAGTATAGGCCTTGTGGACAAAATGCACATTGTAAAATTCTAGTGAACATTGGAAATAGTGGAATAAATTCTCAAATTATGACTATCATTAAATAGTGAATTGCACATAACACTGCATACTCATAATTAGGCGTTATTACATGAAGTTTGGACGATACCACGTCGTATTCAAGTGATGTGTCTGTATTTTGATGAGTTGCGCAGCAATGAGTCAAAATGCGGACACATCACGAGAATACGACGCAGTATCACCCAAACTTCATGTAACAACCCCTTCATCATACATGCGTACTTTGGTTATGACTGTTTTCACAAAGACGTAATGAAATTCACCACAAAATTGACAGAATGAGACCTTTCAGCTCTTCGCTGGGACTCATAGAAAGTTTGTTGCTAAGGAGTAATGCTAACCGTATCACTTGTTGATATTATTCTGCTGTCGGGCTGTTCCCCTTCAAAGGACTGGTTATGGTACACTTTTAGCACGAACAATTTACATATTAAGGTTTTCACACTTTCAAAACGTTTATCTTAAAGTTTAGTATGTCCGTAGATGTAAAACATAGGCTGAAGTGTGTAAAATGAGTGTTTTTTTGTGTTTTGCAACATAACCTCATCCCTTCGCGAAAATTATAAGACACGCCAAAAATCAGCTAGCGCCAGTGTTCAATTCCAAGTTCGATCAAGTTTGATCAGCTCAAGCCAAGACAGAGCAAGCAGCAGTACGACATCAATGAATGCAAACTGGACATAGTAGCCATCACATACCAGTCAGTTTATCTGTGTCAAATATGCCGTAGTTACTATCTCAGAAAGGAATTTGTGAACAGATTAGGGAAAAGGTGAAGGGAGTACTGTTATCATAGCGGGAAACTTGTTCATGCACATATTGTTGCAATACGTGTACGGTATATGAACAAAACATTTCAAAGGTATTTTAATTGTCTGCAAGTATTTCCATTACTGGTTCGCCTTAATAGAACTACCGGTAAACTTGTTTTAACAATGTAAACGAAAGTTTGACTTTATCCGAAACCCAGACTGAACAGAATCATGACCTGTGACACTGTACAAATCGGAAATATAATATGTGCACCTTTTCTGACGCGAGTATTTTCAGTGTGGTTGGATTTTTGTTGCTCATTTATGGCTATACACGGTATCATTCACTACCTAGATATTTAACTCGTCAACAAGAAACTTGTCGTATAGCGGTTCTGTCATGATGCACTGCCGATCTTCCAGGACAGTAATCTTCAGCAGCGTAGACGACATAAAAATACACCATGTGGGCCATAGATAGTAGAGGGGGAACCGTGTGATTAATGAATGGTGTCGGTTGTGATACGTACAAATTTTCGTTTGCTTGTTTATTAGTCCCCACAGATACCGTCCGGGGGGACTTATAGGTTTGGTCATGTCCGTGCGTGCGTGCGTGTGTGCGTGCGTCCGTCCGTTCACGCAGATATCTCAGAGATGCCTGGAGCGATTTCATTCAAACTTGGTACAAGGATTACTTCATATGTCATAGATATGCACGTCAATTTGTTTTGTGATACGATCCAATATGGCTGCTGTGCGGCCATTTTGTTACAATTTTTTCATGTACAGAGCCATAACTCAGGCATATCTCAACCAATTTTATTCAAAGTACTTACAAGGACATTTACCTCTGTCGTACATATGGATGTCGATTTGTTTTGTGATACGATCCAATATGGCCGCCAGGCAGCCATTTTATTATGATTTTTTCATGTACAGAGCCATAACTCAGACATGTTTGAACTGATTTTATTCAAAGTTGGTACAAGGACATTGACCAATGTCATAGATATGCATGTCAATTTGTTTTGTGATACGATCCAATATGGCTGCCGTGCGGCCATTTTGTTACGATTTTTTCATGTACAGAGCCAGAACTCAGGCATATCTCAACCGATTTTATTCAAAGTTGGTACAAGGACAGTAACCTATGTTATACATATGTACGTTGATTTGTTTCAGGAGATGGTACAATATGGCCAGATGGTGGCAATTTTGATATGGTTTTTTTCATGTCCAGAGCCATAACTCTGGCAAGTCTCAACTGATTTTATTCAAAGTTGGTACATGGACATTGACTTATGTCATACATATACGTGTTGATTTTTTAAACAGTAAGAATATCGCAGCGTGGCGGCGATTTTTTTTGTTTGTATTTTCTCATGTACAGAGCCATAACTCAGACATATTTCCACCAGTATCATTCAAAGTTGGTACAAGGAGATTGACCTATTTCATACATATGGTCGTCAATTTGTTTCACGTCATGTAGCAGTATCATGTCAATTATTGAAGTTTCATAATTAGGCTGATATGTTAAGAAATACTGCATCAAATTTCATGAAACTTTGTACAGATGTTAAGCTCACATTGCTTTAACAGAGAAAAAGACATTTATCAGTGTCATTTTTTACTTAATTTGTAATTCCATATGTAATGAACTTTCCTAATTAGAGTGATATATCCACAAATACAGAGTCAAATTTAATGAAACTTGATACAGATGTTGATCTCATAGTGTTGAAAATACTGCATCAAACTTTATGAAATATGGTACCGGTGATAATCTGTTAATGTTAGGATAGTATGAAAAAACGTTTTGCAACATCCTGTCGGTTAATTCCTAGTTGACTCATTTAATGACCGTTAGGATGGTGGCCTACGTTAGTTTTAGGTTTTCATCACCATGGAACTCATTCTTGGCCATTGAGCGCCATCTGTATCAAAGTATTTTTATCACAGACCTAATTAATGAAGAAGACTCTATCCTCTCTGAGGACTTGTAATCAAAGTACCCATTAACGAGTGGAGACTGTGTCATCAACGATGACTTGTTTTTGGTAAAACTGTATTGTACCTCACTGCAATGCCCATGAACTGAATGCATTCAACACAATTTTGACCATAATTAGATGATCAATGACGTATCGGAGTGTCATAAGTCCTATTCGCTCAGCTGTAATTCGTATTTTAATGTGTTAAATTACGGTCTCATATCAGTACCCTTAAAACAATAGGAGAATGGCAATACAGTCACAGCATGTATGATACTATGCAATATTACCAAACACCCCACTACCACTAAGCTGGTGCCTATCAATTAGTTCGGCTACAATTCTCTCATTAAATTGGTTATTTATGAAAATTCAAATTACTGGTACCTTCACTCATTCACGTTTAAACATGCTTTACATCTTTTCAAAACGATAAGCTTTATTGAGCTTTGAATGCACTCCAAGGCACTGGCCAAAACCAACTTAATGGTTGAAAAATCACTTTTCAGTTGCAGGAAAACAAAGTGTAAGGACACTTATTACATTGTAATCATTATACTTTGTATTCTGACAAAATCGGTCATTTTTCATCCAAAGCAAATGGTGGAGCCACACCATCAACAACAGAAATGAATGCACCTAGTTCAAACACTGGGGCACCAGAATCAATGGATAACCTATACCCTGAACAACAATGGATGGCACAACAGCAAACTGCACGTAAGACCAAAGACATGTAAACTATTTTGAAAATCACAGGAACTGGACCTTTCTGATAAACATTTCAATAATTTCAATATTCAATAATTTTGTTCCATTTTCTGAAGTACGTTGAAAGACAAAATATTAGCCTGGAGGACACAATGTACAGTATGAAATTCTAGTCAAAATTGGAATAAATTTTCAAAGTATGACTATCTTTATTGCATGTAACACAGCATAATAATTCGTAATATTACCAATCACTCCAGGCCACTAGGTTGGTGCCTATGAAACCTCTCGCTACAATCCTCTCATTGTTTTTTTCTAAAAATCCAAACTACCTTCACTCATTCATGTAATAAACATGCTTTACATCTTTTCACAGCAAGCATCATTGAGCTTTGAATTCACTTCAAGGCACTGACCAAAACCAACTTAATAGTTGAAAAATCACTTCCTAGTGGCAGGAAAACAAAGTGTAAGCACACTATCATTATACTTTGTATTCTGACAAAATCCATTTTATTTTCATCAGAAGTAAATGGTGGAGCCACATCACCAACAACAGAAATCAGTGCGACTTGTACAAATACTTTGGAACCTGTAGTGCCTGCTGACACACACCAGTACCCTAAACCAATAAGGATACAACAGCAAGATCTAGGTAAGACCAAAGAAATGTAACATATTTTGAAAATCACAGGAACTGGACCTTCGTGATAAAACTTTTAATAATTTTGTTGTGCAAAACAAAGACGTTTTCTTATTCTTTTATCTGAAGTACATTAATGGAGAAATCTTCGCTTGAAGAACACAATGCACAGTGTAAAATTCTAGTGAACATTGGAAATAGTGGAATAAATTCTCAAAGTATAAGTATCATACTAAATTGCATGTAACACTGCATCATAATTCATAATCACTCCAGGCAGCTAGGCTGGTGACTATGAAAGTTCCACAACAATTCTCTTCTCACTTCTCAGTGGCAGGAAAAACAAAGTGTAAGGACACTGATTACATTGTAATCATTATACTTTGTATTCTGACAAAATCTATTTTATTTTAATCCAAAGTAAATGGTGCAACCACATCATCAACAACAGGAAGCAGTGCTACTAGTTCAAACACTGGGGTGCATGTATCAGCGGCAGACATACACCCTAAAGTATTATGTCGAAACTGCAAGGTTAAAGGTAAGACAAAAGAAATGTAAAATACCTTGAAAATCACAGGAACTGGACCTTTGTGATAAAACTTACAATAATTTTGTTCCGCAAAACAAAGAGGTTTTCTTCATCTTTTTTCTAAAGTACATTAAAAGACAAATTATCAGCCTTGAGGATGCAGTGTACAGTAGTGTCAACTTCTAGTCAACATTGGAAACATTGGAATAAAGTCTCAAAGTATGACTATCATAGTGAATTGTATAACTGCATCATGATTCATAATATTACTAAACCGCTCAAAGCCACTAGGCTGGTGCCTATCAAAGTTCCACTACAATTAATTGGTTATTTCTGAAATTTCAAACTACCTTCAGTCAATCATGTAATAAACATGCTTCAAATCTTTTCACAATGAGCTTTATTGAGCTTTGAATGCACTTCAAGGCATTGGCCAAAACCAACTTAATGGTTGAAAAGTCACTTCTCAGTGGCAGGAAAACAAAGTGTAAGGACACTTAATTACATTGTAATCATTATACTTTGTATTCTGACAAAATCTATTTTATTTTCATCAGAAGCAAAGCTACTCTACCCGCTCTGCTGCAGTGCAGAATGCGAGACTAAAGGTAAGACAAAAGAAATGTAAAGGATCTTGAAAATCACAGGAACTGAACCTTTGTGATAAAACTTTCAATAATTTGGTTCCGCAAAACAAAGAGGTTTTCTTCATTTTTTTTTTCTAAAGTGCATTGAAAGACAAAATATTGGCCTTGAGGACACAATGTACAGTATAAAATTCTAGTCAACACTGGAAATACCGGGTTGTGGAATTCTCAAAGTATAACTTTCACAAAGTGAATTGCATGGGCCACCTCATCAACAACAGAAATCAGTGCAACTACCAGTAGTTCAAACACTAGGACACCAGAATCAATGGATAACATACTGGTATACCCTGAACAACCGTTGAGGACACAACAGCAAGCTTGAGGTCTAACAAAAGAAGTGTAAAATATTTTGAAAATTACAGGAACTGGACATTTCTGATAAAAATTTCAATAATTTTGTTCTGCAAAACTAAGACATTTTTCTTCCTTGTTTTTCTTATAAGTACATTGAAAATGCAATGTATGGTGGTTAGCATTGAATTCTGGCCTGAATTAGAATATTAGCCTTGAGGACACACATACAGGTAATGAGTATAATCTTTAAAGTTACATCTTGTGAACCTTTAACATCCAAATGTGATAGCCAAATGTGATAGCTACAGTACCATGAGATCACAAGAATAAATAATCCCTTCACCTTTGGTAGAATTTGCAGTTAATTTGGATTGATCAGTCGGTTATTTGGATTGATCAATTATCTACAATGTAGCATAAGTTCAGTCTTTAAAGTGAGACTGAGAGATCTGATAGAGGCAGGAATTCACTGGTAAATAGTCGGCAGTCTAAACATGCACTAGTGGTACATCATACTCCTCCCTTTAAAGTGATCTTTGGTGTGGTAAAAAGAAGTTGCTGTTGAAAGAAAAGGGAATGGAGACCTTAATGCAGAACCAATGGCCATGTCAAGGTATACTGGTAGAACAGCATATCGGAATAGCAATGCCCAGGCATTGATCTTAAAAACAAAGTACCCCTATGATGTGGTGAGTCAAGAGTTGTGATTGGAGAAACAAGGGACCTATCGGCCAATAGAGCTTCCCTGTATTAATGTAGATGCTAACTATCTGTTACACATGTTTAGATGAAGGTGGAAATCTTTGATAGCTCACTTCAGGATGGCTTGACAAAAATGGGAAAAAATAGCTGGAAAAAAAATTAATACAAAATTAACCCTTTCAGGCCCAAACCCCTATATATAGGGGTAGCTCTGGTAAGTTACCAGATCATAAGCACACCATAACAGTAGACGTGCACATAATAAAAATTTCTGTTAATCTTAAATTTTTGGCATTTCTCCTTAATAACAAAGGTGTGTCTATTGTTCATCATGTAGGAAGTAAAATTTGGGTCATGGTTAAAAAATTTGCCTGGTTACCACACACACTACGGCACATGTAGTTTGTCTGTCAAATAGCTGGCAAAAGTGTTCACTAATCTACAATGCATGTTTATTGTAAAATTTTATTCAATTGTGTGCAGCCTGCAATGTACAGTACATATTAATCTAAGTTCACTTTCTCATAAACTGTATCATGCTGGCTTTGGGTAGCACAAACATCGCAATAGTAAAATGGTTTGGCTATGTAAGTACACCGAGTGACTTGCACATATGTAGTTGATCTGTTCATAGTCTGCATTCAAACAAATGTGACATTGACAAATACATGCAGGCTGATGCACAATTTCAAGTGGCCGCAAGGAAATTCTGATTGTATTTTGGCAAAATATGGTAGTGAAACACAATACATATCATGATGGCTGTATCAATATCAAACAATGGGACAATTCGTTGTCTGCGCATCGGACACAGGGAGCAGGTCACCTCGACCTGTCCGTTTGACCCCAGTAATTCACACTGGTCATGGTCTCCTCAACCCTGGTACCAAAGTCACTTCTAACTTAATTGTCACACTTTTTGTGATATACAGTGTTTTTGCTAAGGCCGGTACTCTGGTAAATGTTACCTGCAGGGTTCCCCCATGGTATATCAATACAATATAGGGACAGTAGAAATGTTACTGGGATTCCCTGATAAAACAAATTTGCAACTTGCCTGCGAGAATTGATGATGTTTCAGTGAGAAAATCTCCTTGCTTTAAATTTAAAATGATAATTTGGCTGGTTTGATATGCAGAATGAAGGCACCACGGCCTTAGTGCCTCTGTGTATGTAGCTACAATTGGTCGTGTACCTACCCTTATATACAATGTATATATAGCTGCCAATTCTTGGCCATGGAGGGTTTTGGTAGCGTACGTGGTGTGCTCTCAGCATTACTGGCTTCCACTAAAGCCCTTCAAAAAGCTATGAACATTGAATATAACTGACAACATGCTTTCAAGATAATAGTGCGAGTTTGTCTCCTCAATACTGAAGGGAATAAGGTATGAGTGGGTCAAGGTGACTAAGGTGAGGTGTTGAGGTGACCAGGGCTGACAGGGTCGAAACATCAAGGGGCTGTGACTAGAACAAGTTGGACACGCACCTACATTCCTAGGTAAATCAATTAAAATATACCCACACTCTCTCTTCAGTGATTGGAGTCAATAATTATGTCAAAACATAGACCTCAAAATCAATATACGACTTAATATGAGGTGACAGATTCAAATGAAGAAAAATTTGAAAGATATTGCTGTGCCAAAAGAACAGATTCACTCAATTGCCAAATTCTAACTACTTATAAGGTACCGTTCAGTTTTTACGGCCGGGGGGGGGG
>LD360570.1:15984-29687 GCA_001465055.1 Ptychodera flava | reverse complement strand
AAAGTAACATTCCATACAATGGTCCAGTGTATGGCAAGAGAGAAGCTAGGAAAATCGAGAAAGTAATTTAACACGTTGAGGCTGCTGTGCATGGTTACGAGGTTAGATGTAACCCTCAACAATTGCAATGTGTAACCGTACCCTCTGTGCCCAAGTTCAGAGATTGCCATAAAGCCATTATGGTGATACCGGGAGGGCACATTGTATACATTTTGTGTATTTCGCTCACTGCTTTAATAGCAGTTAGAGCACTCTGAGATTGTTGGACAGCCTCTTGCGTAATAAGGGGCGTTCACTGTTGGCAGTATGCTTCGCTCATGGTACGTGTTGGCGATATATAGATATAGATATAGATATATATATATATATATATAGTTTGACAAGCAGGTCACCATTTTGAATGCATCTTTTTCGAACAAGACAGAGGTAATAGCACATTGGCACATGGTAATTTAATGAACTAGTCTGTTGTATATCATGATCTTTCGAATACATGTAGTCATCTTCATCAGATGATAAAATTTAGGGTTAGAAAATTCAGGGTTTTACTATGAGTATGGATTTCTCTGTCAACATGCGCTTTTTTTTTCGGGAGGGTACTGCATGTTACAAAGCGTTCCCTCTATATCACTTTTTTAAAAACATTAGTCAAACATTTGGTTATTTGTTAACGTAAGATTGGTATATTGGTAGAGTTTACTTGTAGCATGACAAGCTGGAGTAAGCTGAGTGCGACAGAAGTGTATGGCTTCTTTTTTCTTCCGTTTTCAACTTGTCAAAAACCAATTTTGGAAGGATCCCATTGCGTTAATTGCTTGCATTTTATTGTAAAATACAATGCAACAGAACGGCAATCAAGTTCTTTTATTTCGAAAAAAACATGATTTTAATTATTTTTTGAATTCCTTCAATTCTTGCCATTTCAGAATATGAAAGGAATTGGAAAACAAAATTGACGTTTTTGCAACGTAAAACATTATTGCAAATGAGACAAGCACAGGCTCGGAACAGGTCAAAATGTCCATGTCATCTTTGCGAATTTGAAACTTTTTCATACACTGTGCGTCAAGTGATTAGGCCGGGAAAATATGTTTAAAATAGATTTTCGGAAAAGAGTAGCACTCGCAGTAATAAAATCCTTCTGGAGCTGTCATATTCTGCTACGCTGAGAGAGACTACACTTTTATGACCTGTAGGTTCAAAGCGGAATCAGCGATGCTTCCTGATAGCGTATGTCATCAGGTTGGAATGTGAAATTTACCAAGTAATCAAGGCTTGTACAGCAATGAATCTGTCTCAGTGTGTGCGAACGTATGAAAGCCCACAAGGGACACTATCACGTGCGCACCAAATAGTATCACTTGCGCACTAGAAACTTCCTATCTCGTGCAGACCAGATACTATCTCGTGGCCACGACATACTATCACGTGCGCACGAGAAACTATCTCGTGGCCACGATAAAGTATCTGGTGCGCACAAGATACTATCTGGTGCGGACCTGATACTTTCACGTGCGCACAAGATAGTATCTCGTGCGCACGAGATAATTTTTTTTCTCACAAAATGTCCCTTATAGGCTTTCATACGAACGGTTCTATACACACGGATCTCTTATCTTGATGCAAGAGTCAGCTCACCATAGGATACAAAGCCAAATATTTCACCTTTGATCGATCAGAGAATTTGGAACGTTGGCTTTTCATGTGGACAGGAAGTAAATCTGCTGAGCCAGGACATTTTTTATGAACCAATCGTCGCTGGCTCACATTAATAAATGGAAGTCGACAAAGTCCAAGGCGGCAAATTGTATTGTCAAGGTAAACTCGTTGGAGCTATCTATACCGTTTTTCAGTAATCATTCGTTTGTCAGGGTAAATGCGGTAGATCGAGTTGATCCAGCCAGCATCTAAAGATGTATTTGTGTATAAAGTACGTATACTTTATGTATTATTTTGTTTTCTCTCAAAGCTTTGATTAAAATGTACTAAAGGAACTGTGGTTGTTATAGTATAATGCAATCCTCTCTCTACAAAATTCATCCCTGACTACCAGGTCAGCTACACAAAGATTTGTATAACATAGAAGATTCAGTATAACGTTTTTAATATGCTTACCCATTAAAAAAAACTATCAAACCATACATGGCACAATGCACGATTTCATCTTCTTAAAACATACATCAAGATGCTGATTTCCACTGAATTCACAGATTCTTCATAGCGATGACGTGATCGTCTCTACGGTGTATATCATTGTGGCTTTACCATATACATTAATTTGGAATGACTAATACATTGATGGTGAAATTATAATATTTTGTCGGTTGAAACTGCATGTCTGAAAACTAATTACAACTCATTTTATAATATCTGAAAGAGAGCCTTCATTGATGCCACAATATGTACCAGTCCTGTAGACTGCCATACAACCATATCCGATGAAAATGTTTACTGTCACAACTTAATGAACTTGAAAGAAATTTGTACTGTTACACGAAATATGATAAAACGATCAAGATAACCAAGAGAGAAAGCCCTCACCCATGCGCATATGAAGGTGTCTGAAGTATGTGACAATTTAAGCACCTATAGTGTTAAAGAATGTAATAGGTCGACAGGGGTCGGAGGACAAAGTGCAGACTAGTATTTAAACTCTAAACCGATTTCAGCAAGTCTAGCGTTAAATGTTTCGTCGATGGCTTGACTTTCTTCGGGCGTTAGACGACTCCTCCAAGTGCCAACCTTACCTGAGGATGCAAACAGAAACATGAAAGTCAGATTTATGATATCGGCGTACTACACTCCTCGCTGTGATAGCGACGTAGCAAAACAAACAGACAAACATATTTAAAGCACATTGAAAGGAATACAGTAGTACATTAACATGTGTATTAACACATGATCTAAATGCAATGCCTCCAGTGGTTACATACCCATTCGCAGCAGTTCTGCCTTCTCACGGAATGAGACTCTAAAGTTGACATTTTTGTTCTCCTTCATGACGTCAAACGTAGATCGTCTTGTTATTTCATCCAGAGTGTTTTCATCCAGTGGTTTGTCCAGGAAGTTACTGATTTTACGGACACTGCCCTTCAAGTCCTATAGAATCAGAATGTGGAAGAGAGAGAGAGAGAGAGAGAGAGAGAGAGAGAGAGAGAGAGCAGATACGAGCTTGATAATTATCGTTTTGATCGCATGGCGACGCAATGCAAGGAACTTTCAAGTTACAGGAGAGATGGTGTACTTTGTGTGTTGTCTTCATTCGGCGTATCTCTACACCGCATTAAAGGCATTCGTTGGCACCAGATTGTCTCATCAGAAAATTTACCCACCAGATTACAATTTCAATGGAAAACAAAAGGCTATCACACCTCCAAAATCCTCTTACAGACTAGAACAAAGGCGATCCCTGGGATCGCGAGTAATGGCTTTAAGTTGTTGCAACCCTGAAAATGTGTTCTGTAAGGATTAAATGTTATAGTCTGCAAACGAACTCCATCTGATGACCTTATGTGTTGGCTTTGTCAGAAGTCTTAGACTGACTTCACTTGACAGACTGCAGAGCTCAGACCCTTTAGGGTATACGGTCATAGTGTTTTGACAGTTTCTATTGGCACAGAGGCTAAGAGATCCATCACTGAAGGGTGCTTTACATCGGTGCATTAGTATGAATATGTAAGCAATATATTGTCACGTAGCGTGGGCAGTAGACGTATAAGAGACGGCACGATACACCGAAATATATTCTAAGTCGTAGTACTTTATTCAGCTGAGTAACTCTAGTTACACGGTAAACTTCTATGACCTACACTAGTCGTCAGGGTCACGGTTGAACGTCGTCTCGGGGCGTCGTCGGTAAAGTGCCCGTAGACACGGTCCATCCACGGAGGGACGGTGTCCCCAAAGTTCTCCTAAAACGGTGTCTGATGTTCTCTCCCTAACACACTGAGATGCAAAGTTTATATTGAGTGTCAGAAACTGCAAAGTCATGGGTCTATAATTAACTAAAAAACAATCGGGTCTCAGGATCTGCAAAGTCATGCGTCTATAATTAACTACGAACAATCGGCAAAGTCAAATCGCTGTTGGTTAAGTACAATGTCAAACAAGGGTAAAGGTCGTCCAGGCATTGATGATAACTTCAGTAGTTGAAACAATAAAAGGTCACGAAAACGAACACGGGAGATAACGTGCAGGGTTACTGTCGGTCATTACAGTCAAATTCAAAGGTTAAATTCTAAGCATATATATGGCTACGTTACAATATGGTTGCGATCGGTTAATGAGGGAAGCTGGGATACTTTGTTTGAAACAAAATTTTATTAGGACAATCACCTGATCGTGGTATCAGGAAGACTCAAGAACATCAGACAGTCCTGAGTCAAGCCTTCTCCTAGCCATTTGTACTAATTATGCAATGTCACCGACCTTTAACTACCCTGTTATGGAGGGACTGTGTGGAATGTCTATCAACCTCTAGTGACAAATGTGACAAAGAAATGTTGACATTATGGCAAGTTAAATCATGTCTTTGGACAAAAGAGATTTAATAATGTACATTCTCAATCTTCTATATGCAATACTTTTGAAAATGGTGATAAGCCTTTCTATGTGAAATTATTCCTTGCTGATATATCGAAAAAGATGTCTCTGTAGATACAAACAAATTCAAAAATTTCAATTGTGTTGTTCGAGGACCGTATTCGTAATGTTACACTCACGGAATGAATGTATTGTGCGCTATCAGAAATGCGTTGTTTGACCGCGTAAGACTTTACAGTACTCCCTTTCAATCTTGTTACAAAATAAATACTCACGTTTTTCATGTCTTCGAAGAAAAGGAAGAGAACATTGTCATCGTTCCGATGTTGCCACCAGTACGCGATGTTTTCAAACCAACATCCATGAACCACTTTATACCAATGGAAATTTAAAAATAAAGATATATTTCATGGCTCCGTGTCATTGAGAATTTGCATTCATTCTGTAACACCTCATCTCAGTAGCATATTGTTCCCCCCCCCAAAGTCCCTGAAATCTCGCTTTAAAACAAGGGTTAAGCCTACATTTGAGTCCTGATCTTTGATGACAATCTCGACTCGAGATCTCATGACCATTCGCTTTTAAAAGAAAAGGAAATGACTATTTTCGATTGTGATGTGAATGATAACCTTTTTAGTTGTTGCAAATCAGAAATGTTTCCGAATGCATTCTCTTCTCTTTATCTGTATAATCACAAAGTGAAAGTGTGTAAGATGCGAGATATGATGAATATTTCACTTTTATAATTAATCACTAGCATGAAAGCTTAATACTGTAACAGAAACAATGCTCATTAATGTAATTGGCATAAAGGAAAACTAATCTACGTCACATCTTTCACTCATTGTTAAGTGGTCACACGTTACACGCCAGAAACTTCGATCTCTTTTTGGATCTGGTGTGTACTTTCGACAAACATCAATAAAAGTCTTGCATTTCATAAAGGGCCAAGGCAGCACAATTCGACCATATGACCTTGCTTCAATCGACATTCTCGGAGATTTGTAGCTGAATGTCATTTGGTCTTGAGTGGAGCTCTTCAACGACTCTGATAAAGGAAGTGAAGATAAGATAATTTCGTGGTTTCGAGCGACAATTTGCTTAGAAGCAAATGGATCAAAATCAAATCATATTAAAATGTTTAGATACCGTTTCCTTTCAGGAAGTTACTGAAAAATTCTTCCCATCCCCATGGATGTAGGTTGAACTCGTAGTACGATATTAATACGTCTTTGGGATTTCTTGCCACGTATATGACCTGTAAGCCAAAAGAGCGAATAGGGAGAGTTTATAAAGGTTTTGGGCGAACTATCAGAGTATGTTGACAGCATTCGTTCAAACATGAGGCTAGCAGTGTAACGTAAGATGAGATTATGAAAATGGGCATTTTGAGATGAATGATACATGTTCATCCATTGCACTCAAACATATTAAGTCTCACCTTCGGTTTCATGTGAAACATTCCTTGCGGTAATAATCGCTTTGGTAAATGTGACTTTATGTATCTCGGTGACTCCACAGACTCCAGGAATTTGTATAACTCCAATTTCTTTTCCGGGTGGACAAACTCAATGAACGGTATGCGCATGCCCAGTGGTAACTTGTCGGTCTCTTCTATGTCATTGCTACCTCGAATAAGAGATGCTATTTCCTGGGTCCAAGTTGTACCTACAAATTGAAAGCCCAAATAGTCTATGTTGTAAAATCAACTATTTCCATAGCTAAGATCTAGTCGGTAATGTAATTAGTAGATGTATGGATAGATTACTTGAACCATGAAAACAGTAAACAACGACCTTGGTGAACAACAGTGATGTCGGCTACCTGTGAGCACAGTGAAAACAGCTGAAACACAAAGAACATATTATAAAATGCTAAGGTGTTCGTCTCAGAATTCTCAAGGGAACTACAAGTGTCACAGTCTTAAATTTCTCACATCGAACGTATATTTTCTACCTAGTACAGAGTGACACAAACAGGGTTTTATGATATTGATTTATGCTGTAATATCTCCCAGGTCAGCATTTTACACGTCAGCATCTTTGTACGTATTGTACATATGTACAACGCGTGATGTTTCAAGGTGACAATCCACACTGTAAAAATAGCGGACGCCAGACGCGTCTTAACGCGTTCAAAATGTAGATGTCGGTGTTCAAATTTGAACGGCTAGTGTTCATATTGTTAACACTAGTGTTCATATAATTAACAACGATGTTCTAAACCTGAACACGTAGTGTTAACAACCATCTCCTTCAAGTGTTCAAAAACTCAGCATGACAGAAATTTTACAATACTGTAAAACAATTAACAATCTTTAGTGTTTTTTACTTTACTATGTCTATATTAAATTTACTACTGCATCGCTGTTAGGCAAACGTACACGGATTTTGATGTGACGAATTTCCCAGTAAGTGAAAAATATCTCAGGTCTAAAATTACTGAAAGCATGTTTTTTCTAAAAAAGAAAGTATACAAAATAATTTTACACGTTTATTACGGGTTGAAATTTTGAAATTTTGAAAAGAAAATCAGATAACCACCATGAACGTTTTAATTTTAACATCGGCGTGCAAGAGGCGTTCTACTCCTTAACACTTGGTGTTCAAGTTTGGTGCCTCTTCTTATCCCGTCATGCATCAAAACGGAAGTTGCGACATTTTTCTTGTAAGCGCACGCTGAAGTCATGATCGTGCGGAAGCAAGACCAGAAAGGGTAAGTTTTCTCTCCAAAATAGTAAAAGGTGTTGAATTTTGAAGCATCTGTATTATTGTCCTTTGAAATTATTTGTGTAGTACATTGGAATAGCTGAAATACGCGAAGAAACCTTTTTTTTCTTTCAGTGGCTTGTATACCATACACTAGCTGTAAATACGCAGCGGTGTTTTGGGCCATGGCGTATCGATCGCACTCGGGTCAAGGGTCATCACTGCAAAACTGTGGCGATGACCCTTGACCTGAGCGCGATTGATATGCCACACACCGCTGCGTAATCACAGCTAACACATGTCTTTTAGTAATCACAATCGCATATAAAACATTAGTTAAACATCGCAGAGTGTACACTCTATTGTTTCAGCATATGAGAGTTGGCCTTTCTTTTACTTTTCACCAGTTGATGACAAGAAGAAGCCGATATTTTGTACAGTATCGAAAAGAGGCACTGTATACCAAAGTCACCCCTTTTCCTTAACCTAATAAGGCCACCCTGTCTTTCATTATTTTCAGGATGTTAAAAGTTGGATTTACCTGGTAATCGAAGAGTTATTACAGAAGCTGCTGGTGCAGTAATTGAAGAAGATGAGTGTAGAGGTAGCTGTTTGGGAACAAGCTTGAAAACCTCAGTTCATCTCTAATGTAGATTTAAACTTCCGAGGGTCAGTAACTGAATTTTGATAAGTTTCTGTATTTTTGTTCTGAATTTATCTAAGCTTTGGTAGAACGCTATGATTGACTGAATGTTACTGGAGAATAAGTTTTCAAATACATGTAGTCTCCCTTATCAGATGCAAGAATGGCATGAAGAATTAAAGCAGAATGCGACAGAAAATTCAGAGTGAAAAATTTACACTCTGAATTTCTGAATTTTCTGAATTTTTCACTCTGAATTTTCTGTCGCTTTCTGCTTCAATTCTTCATTGCACCCTTTCATCTGATGAAGGAGACGTCACGTCTTTGAAAGCTTAAGCTCCAGTAACATTTAGTTGATCATAGCCTGCTACCAAATCTTAGATTATTTTGTATTTTGTTCTCACTTTGTTGCTATTTTTAGCTTTGCTTTTAGCGACGCAGAGCTTATCTAATAGGTGAATGTGAGGCATCGTCCTTAAATTTTTACATCCCAAAGTTTTTCTTCAAAACGGCCTGTACGATTCCTTTAATATTTGGAGTACAGGTTCCCAAAGATTACCCTAATCATATATCTTCCAGTTATGGTGAAATACGCAAAAAATTGTATTTTTGAGGCGAATTTTGCTATTTTTTGGCAAAAACCTACTTCTCTCTTACTGGTGCTTCGACCTCTTTAATCTTTGGTAAACATGTCCCTAAGAATGACCTTCGTAAAATTTGTGCTAGTTGTAATGAAATATTCAAATCTTTATTTTTCATGGCAATTTTTTTTCGTTTTTAGTCAAAAAATCTTTAAAAATCTTCTTCAAAACTACTTAATGAACAGCTTTGATATTTTTGACATAAGTCTCTGCGGATAGCTTTTTCAGATTGTTCAAATTATGCAGAAATATGCAAATTTGTACTTTTGAGACATAAAAGACATTTTAGACATTTTTAAGACATAGGGAATTATCAGAATGTGATATATTCAAGTTATAATGAAATCTGTTTTTATTTTAGGGTCAATTTTTACCATTTTTGGTCAAAAAATTTGTATCTTAAAAATTACGTGTCTGATAGCTTTGATATTTGCTACACATGTGTTTTTGGATGATCTCAATTTGATATGTCCAAATCATGGTGAAATCTTGAATTAAGTATTTTTTGCAGCTTTTTCCCCATTTTTGGTGAGGCCATCCCGAAGTGAGCTGTCAGAGATCCTTTACATAACACTGCGAGCTCTTTCGATGTCTAAGTCGCTTGTTGTATTGCTATATTGGTGTTGAATTGGGTAACATTTAGGTTCTTGCCATTGGTTTAAGACTGCAGTTTCCTTTTACAAGTAAATTTTAGTAAGGACTGAAATTTCCAGGGTCAACAGCAAATGCTTATTGGCACACAGAACAAAACTTATGAAACGAAGTCAGAATTAGTTAATGTGCTTTTAATTTCTGAGAAGTAGAGTTTTGAAATGTCACTGATTTATTTCAGAGTTTATTTAAAGGTATTACAAACAAACAAATCTTTTCGTTCATGAAGGACTTTTTTGGACAAGGAAATGGGTTTTACATCTCCAAGGATTCCTTTACCCACTTTCTGCATGTTGTGTCTTACTGTGAAACTTTGTGACAACTTGACATGTTGTGTTTACTTTAGTGTGGACAACTATGTACCATGAGCATCAGAGAAGCCGTGACTAACCTTTTCCCAAGTTTGCAATTGTCTACACAAGAGAAAATGTCTTAAACTATCTTACAAAAACGGAGTAAACATTTTATACAAATACGTGTTTTCAACACAATAAGTAAGCCAACTTGTCGGCTTTCTCAAAACAGATATTTTTGTACGTTTTTACAAGTATGAACATATAACGTAATCCACAATATTAAAGTTAAACCTGTTTAATCATTACCTTGTTCATATATTTTGAAAACGATCGACAGTGTTTATAAAGATTTTCTTTTGTTTATGTTTTGATACGAAGGTGTTTACACCGTTGATGTTTTCTGACAAACTTTACAAAGTTGCCATGTTTATTTTCCCATTTGACACTAAATAATTGTATTTTACTCAACTAATTTTTGTGTATTTTTAGATTAAAATAATTTTACTGAATATCAGTGGTCCGTTATGTTATTTTCAGGCTTGAACACCCCCTGAACGCCGAAAGTTCATGTGTTCAACAAGTGCATATCATGTGTTCAATCCTTTAACACACTTATCGTTGAACGGCGTCCATGCGTTCAAAAAGTGTTACAGCCCTTTGAACGCGTAAATGCGTTCAATTTTTTGAACACATTTCATGTGCAACTAGTATTCAGATATGGAACACCATGTGTTCAATATAATGTCTGATGAACACATAGTGTTGAAAATCAGCACACGTGTGTTACAAAATTGAACGTTGGTTGAACACGTAGTGTTAAATTTCTGAACGTCTAGACGCGTTCAAAAAGTGTTACAAAAAGGCGTTTAATTGGTGTTCTATCCTTTAACACTTAACTTTACAGTGCAGGTGGCAATAAAAGTGCCGACAATGACTGTAAGTTTGCAGAGTCAACATATCATGAAGAGTCAGCATTTTGATGTATCTCGAGATGGTGTGTCAATAGAATACAATGTGTATTACCGTTTGAGTAAAGGTAAATTACGTAAGAGAGTAAGCTTAAAATAGTAATAAATGAGAAATGACATTCATTCAGGAGAGACGATGAGAGACGATGATGAGAGAGTTTAAGTTGTAACTCGGGCTAAGTTCCCGTGCAGTAAATAAAGCCATCAATCTCAATTCTACCAGCGTGTTCGTCTTCAATTACACAAAGTATTACGGTCCCGTGGAACCTCTGATATCTAGTAAGGACTGGACAATATACGAATACTGTTCGCAACAGACAGCTTGAGGCTATTCCCCAGAAAGACCCAGAGTGAAGCAGAAATAGAGTTGCGACACAAGCAAGGCATTACCAGGACCCTGGCCCTAACTTGACCCTGACGTGACCCTATACCGAATGTATGGTATGCTATCATTTTTTATGGTTCCTATGAAAGTGGTTAGACACTATTACTTTTAATGTACTCAGAGTAGATTTATTGGCGTCCATCGCGTCCATTTCGAATGATATCATTAGCGACAACAATCAGGGAGCTGAACACAGTGTGTTGAAAGGTTTTTTGCGAGCCTCTATTGGAAGCCAATGCAGATCAGTTAAAACTTGAGTGTTGTGACAAAATCTACGTGTACGGCTAACGAAGCGAGCTGCAGCGTTTTGGACTGATTGAAGACGTGCAAGTTGATCTTCGTGGACACCATAAAGGAGACTATTACAATAGTCCGACCGGGAAGTAACAAACGCGTGGATCAATTTCTCCGTGGTTGCTTTATCAAGTAAATTACGTATCTTGCTGATCCTAGATAATGAAAAATCACCATTTCTGCAGATCTGACTTATATGATTTGACATGGAGCCATCACTGCTGGGAGAAACACCTAAATTCTGAACGGAGAGAGAAGGAATGATGTTGATTTCACCTACTCTCAGGCTGCAGTCAGTGGTATAGTACCTGATTTAAGGCGCGATGAGAAGTGGACGACCTCTGTCTTATTATCGTTGAGAACTAGCAAGTTAGATTTCATCCATCCGCGAATTTCGTCGACACATGTATCAGCATTGACTTTCACGTCATTTGGATTGTTACAGACAACATAGATTTGCGTATCGTCCGCATACATCATATAATCAAGATCGTGAGCAATATTTACATCTTCTAATGGAGCCGTGTACAAGGTAAAGAGGATTGGTCCTAACACTGAACCTTGTGGGACACCAAACTTCATGAATGAATTCGACGATGTAGAAGAGCCTACCTTGACGTGTTGATTACGATGAAACAAATACGACCGGAACCAAGACAAAGCTGTGCTAGTAATGCTAAAACGAAATTCAAGTCTATGTAGAAGCACCTCGTGGTCGATGGTGTCAAATGCGGCAGATAAATCTCAGGAGCAGAACATCCTTTTTCTCATTCAGGGCCAGCATGATGTCATTGTGGACACGCACAAGAGCAGTCTCAGTACTGTGGTTAGTACGATATGCGCTTTGACATTTGGTAAACAAATTAAATTTGCTTGGATGAATGTTTAATTGCGAAGCTACAATCCGCTCAAGGATTTTCGATAAAAATGACAAATTTGATACGGGTCTGTAATTTTTAAGGATATTCTTGTCCAGATCAGGTTTCTTAAGCAGTGGTCTGATGATGGCAGATTTGAAATGACTGGGAACATTGCCGGTAGAAAGTGACGCATTAAACAAAATGGCCAAGAAAGGTGCGAAAGCATTGATATGATATTTGGTATAGTTTGCTGGCAGTGGGTCAAGGTCGCATGTTTTTGAAGACGTTTGCTTAACCAACGATGTTACTTCATCTGTTGAAACAGAAATAAAGTTAGTAAATGTGTGGATTGGTAGGATGTCATCACGATTAATGCAAGGAGTTTGAGTGCCAAGGCCCTCACGAAGTTTCAACACCTTACTATCAAAGAAGTCGATGAATTTTGTAGGAATTTCTGTCACGGGAATGTTACTTGCAGGTGCCGCCAACTGGTAGATTTCATCAGTTTCGCAAAATTATCACAAAACATGTTTTGAAGGCTGATATACCGATTTTACTTTTTTTTTACCTTGACCTAAAATTTGGAGGGGAAATTAGAGCTGTTCGTAACTGCCCTCCCACTAGTATACACGGGAAAAATGCCCTCCCACTGAATTTTGACACCCACTGCCCTCCAGTATCTATGGTCTGCCCACTCCCCACTTGCCACAACAATTCAAGGTCCCCACTGCCCTCTCACCACAACTGACATTCCCCATTGCCCACTGAATGTCCTCTAGGCAATCAAAGACAGCGCAAAACCTTGAAAGCAGCAAGTACTATACCTTAGAACATTGCGCCCCTCTAAGTTAGGCGCTTATATATCCCAAAAAGTTCTATCAAGCACGACTTTCCCCTCCCTCTCCGTATTTTCCGTTACCCACTGTCAAAAATTTTCTCCCCGCCCACTGAAAAAATGAAATTTCTTCCACGCCCACACTAAATACTGACTTTTTCTCCCCGCCCGCTGATTAGTTTTGAAATTTGCACGCCTGCTGAAAAATCGCGCACGAACACCTTTTTGTACGAACAGCCTACACTGTAAAAATAGCGGACGTTAGACGCGTCTTTACGCGTTCAAAATGTACATGTCGGTGTTCAAATTTGAACGGCTAGTGTTCATATTGTTAACGCTAGTGTTCATAACATTAACAATGATGTTCTAAACCTGAACACTTTGTGTTAACAACGATCTCCTTCAAGTGTTCAAAAACTCAGCATCACAGAAATTTTACAATACAGTGAAACAATTAACAGTCTTTTGTGTTTTTTTTCTTTACAATGGCTATATAAATTTTACTATTGCTTCACTGTCCGGCAAAAGTACACAGATTTTGGTGTAACGAATTTCACACTAAGTGAAAAATAACTCCGGCCTACATTTGCTGAAAGCATGTTATTTCTAAAAAAGGAAGTATACAAAATAATTTTACACGTTTATTACGGGTTGAAAGTTTAAAAATTAGAAAAGAAAATCAGAAAACCACCATGGACGTTTTAATTTAAACATCGGCGTGCAAGGGGCGTTCTACTTCTTAACACTTGGTGTTCAACTTTGGTGTCTTTTCCGTATCCCATGATGCATCAAAACGGAAGTTGCGACATTTTTCTTGTAAGCGCACCCTGAAGTCGTGATCGTGCGGAAGCAAGACCAGAAAGGGTAAGTTTCCTCTCCA
>LD360570.1:0-11732 GCA_001465055.1 Ptychodera flava | reverse complement strand
ACACTAGTGTTAACAATATGAACACTAGCCGTTCAAATTTAAACACCGACATGTACATTTTGAACGCGTAAAGACGCGTCTAGCGTCCACTATTTTTACAGTGTGGACATGAATATAACCGAGTAATGAACTTCAAGTTTGCACTGAGAAAATACACAGACTTCTAATTTCGATGTAAAATATATGTAATAATTATGAATATTAGGAAGGTTAAATAATTTCATTTTGACAATAATATACAAATGGAAAAACAATGTCAAGAAGAAAAAGAAATTAGCCTGAATTGCATATGTACATCCATACCTCATTTGACCAAAATGAGAGCAAGTGAGTCTTAAAATAGTCAATTACAAAAACTACAATATGCAATCAATTGTAAACACTTTTTTAGAAAAAATAGAGACAATTTAAACCTTAGATATCGGGGAATAAACCCCAAAATAGTCTAGGAGCTTATATTTGGAAATGTCCGTTCGGACATGCTTCACAGTGTCCTCTCTTGATGGATGTCGTAATCATAGTGGCGGGAATGTGCGAGCAGCCAGCCCCATGTACGCATGCCGTTTTGCCTTCTTTGCTTTCAGCTGTCAGACTTGAATGGCTTTTTTTAATATAACGGTAAGAGTACAGGCGGAAAATTGTCTAGCACTAATTGTCCTGCGTCACGACTGTGAGTAAGACACAATAGGGATAGAAACACCATACGAAAGCAACTATACAACGTCAAAATAGTTTCCTTGCCACTTGAGAGACAAGGGTACATGAATATCACATTGCATAACGCGTTGTCTGGCGTTGACTTTAGAGGTGGGGAGAGAAAAAAGATAGCCTCACCTGATTTAGGATACGTCACGATATATACATCATCCTTCCTGACGGTGAAATTCTTAACAGCAGCAAGAGTTGAGGGTGGAAAGAAATTTTCGCAAAATAAAACCCCTTCGTAGTGGTAGAGGCGGCCGGGATCAACCATGTTGTGGACAACGAGTAACGTGTATTGTACGTTGAACTACAACAACTGGTGATCTCGCTTCTATTTATCTACGATAATGGTTTGTGTGCGTAACACTTAACATGACCACTTATCTGCTACTCCTTATGTAAGAGACAGGACGTAAATTACCAGGGACAGGGCCGGGGATTTTTTGGATATGCTTGCTAGAAATAAAAGACCCCCCCCCCCAATCATCAACTGCTCAAAACATTGTTGTCCTCTGTACATTTAGGAAAGACAATCACATTAGCAATGTTGTTTAGTGATTCATACAGTGTACTGGAGATAAAGTCATAATGTTGGTGGATGTAAAATCTTGTATCACCCTTCAAATTCAGACTATTGGATTGAATAGCTTTGAAATAAGATATCAAGTAGCTGTCAGTCCGATTTCATTGTTTACTACAACTGTTCAGGAAGATGCTGTTATCAATCAATTAGAGAGCCTCCTATCCGGGGGCTGTACGAATTGGGGAAGGGTCACATTTTACAAACTTTCCCCAGGAGAAGGGTTATATTTTACATCATGATTGTTAAGTTTACAATGACTATAAAGTCTGAATGAGTTGTGTAAGGGACTGGACAGAAATTAAAGGGGGGAGGCCGGTGGGTTTTTTTGAGTTTTTAGGAGTGGGTCGCAATTTTTCATGAAATTTCTTACATGCCTTTTATAGGAAGCGTCATCATTTTTTGCGTAACTATTTGAAGTCAAGATGTGACCGGCATAGTGCTTTGTCCAAAAAGATCAAATCATAATACATCAGAGTCAACTGGGCAAACTTTTAACAATTTCCCCCGACTAAAAAAGCTATATCTGCACTTATTAATCTGTTTGGTAATTAATGTTAGTGTACGTGTACTTTGCTTGAAGTAGGAGGTAAAGTGGCATGTATGTACACGAAATTTGCTTGTTGGGTTCATAAAAAATGTGATTCATTATACTTGGTAGTGTATGAGAAAGCTCAGCACAATTTTTTCCAATATAAAACTAGCAATATCTGTTCATCTTTGGACATTTGATAATCAATATAAATGTACTTGATTAGAATTGTTACAAGTGTATATGTGTACAAGAAATTTGATTTTGGAATTTTACCGAAGGTGTGGATCCACTTTACATGGGATTCTATGAGAATACTATGAATAACTATTTTCAATTACACAACTATCAATATCTGTGCATTTATAGATGTTGGACAATTAATAAATGTACTCGATTAGAATAGGATGGTTACGAGTGTATGTGTGAGCAAGTAATTTGATTTCAGAATTTCACCCAAAATGTGGCTCCACTATACATGAAGAGCACTGTGAATAATTTTTTCCCGATATAAAACTAGAATATCCCTGCATTTATAGACCTCGTACAATTGAAATACATGTACTAGATTAGAATAGGGTGGTTACAAGAATATCTGTGTACAAGTCGTTTGATTTTGGAATTTTCACCGAAAATGTGGATACACTTTGCATGGGACATGAGAAAACTATGAACAAGAGATGGACGAAATTTCTTTCCATTAAAATGTTTGATATGAATTAACAGATGGGTCAAAATTAAAAAACTATTCAAAATCTTTTTATAACATAAATGACGAATCTACTTACCAAAGGCACCCATGGTCTAATACTTGTTGCAAAACAAGTGGTTCTTAATTACGAGTAAATGGACGGCTAGAAAACATCACAAAGAAATCTCGCTTTGTCGATTTACATTGAGAAAAAATATAAGAAAGTTCAAGCGTGAAAAATATCTGAAAACTGTGAGAGAATTTAGGGAGTATGAATTACATTGTATTATATGGCCTAGTGTACGACAAAAAAGAAGCTTGGACATTGAGAAAGTCATTCGACATGATGATGCTGCGGTGCATGGTTAGGACTTAGATGTGAAAATATAGAACATTTTCCACTGTGAAACACCTTCTATTAAAAGGCAACAATTAACAATCGGAACAGAGTAGATCTTTTGCTTATCATGTTCCAAAACTTTGTGATAGAGGGATCGTGCTTCATAGCGAGCGAATTTGTACACTCATTGGCTCGATCAGCATACCCGAATTTAAATGTAAAAATCACGTACCGACACAGGAGACAGCGAATCACAGCATGATTACATATTATGACAGCTGTTACTCGAAAGCGGTTGTTTTATGTTGGAATCTTATCCCAAAATGCGAAGAAAATTGATTTTGACGCAAAAGGGATTGCCGGTATATGAACGTAGAGATCTAGTGGAAGCAATCAGTGCTGCTTTATTGATTAAATTTGCGGCCCTTGGTTAGGGAAATCCATCTCCAAACATCGTTGCCATTTTATTTCCGAACTTCCAATCTTTCGAACGCACACAGCGGTCTTCTCCGTGCATCGAAACACAAGCGACTGCGGTATCCCCTGTATCCTCGTATATAAACGATACTCAGTGACCCAGTGCATATGATTATAAGGGGTGCATTTCCCGTCACGGTGAAGTTTTCCTGTGCGACTAACACATTTCACTTCAAAAGCCAATTGCTTTAAACACCCAGCATTAAAGCCCAACTAGCTGTATCTTTCAATATTATTTTTATGTAATTTTACTTTCAAACTTAAGTAAGTTTGTGAGAATATACTAATTTAGGTTTGTGTATACTACTTGCTGTGACTGTAAGGGCAATTTTGAACGAGATAAAAATTACACTACGATTAAATGTGTGCTCACTCATTAAATCGCAGCCCCATGCAAAAAAGCAAAATCCGTGGATACTGTGCATATCTGCACTGAAATCTTCATATAAACTGCACAGAGTAGTCCAATGTAATGCATAGGGTGAGTATTTCAACTTTGACATTGTATGTTCTATTTTCTTTGTAATATTTCCAATTTTTGAAAATGGCGGGAAAGCAAAATGACCGTTAAAATTTGAATATACTTGTCAAATGATTCACAAAGGAATGGTTTTCTAATGCCTTCAGAGGGAAGAATTCCAGGAAACAAGGAGACAATAGGAAGATATTTTGAGGTCAACAAATTTCAAGACTTAAAACTACTTGGGCATTGGGGTGCGAAATAATGTTCATCACTTTCAGAAAGTTTAGCTTGAAGTTTAGAAAGTTAATTTAGATTTGTCTAAATCTAAGTTTAGAAAATTTAGCTGGAAGTTTATGAAACTAATTTAGGTTTGTCTATATTCTAGTCTATGCTTATAAAGTAGCAGCTATTTGAATCCTACTGACAAATTATATTTTACAGAAACATATCCGATATTTAGCCGATCTAAATATCACTCTAAACTTTCAAAATTAGCCAACGTCCGGCTGTATGTAGTTTAGATCGGATCTGCCCGGCCAATTTGTTTTTAGGGGATATATCCGATATTTAGCTGATCTTAACATAGTTCTAAACTTGTCCTTGGCCTCGTTCTACACAAGGCCTTGCTCATATTCTAATCCTCCCTATAACCCAAACATTTTATTTTATAATGAATGTGTACATTTGTATTTTTATTTGTTTCACCAGCAGGTCACCATTTCAGTGTATACGTATCTTGTGAACTCGAACTAAGACAGATGTACCATGTAGTATCACATAAAAATGAAATCAGCTGGGTAGTTTTATTGCATTGTATTTCAAAGATATGCAGTCTTCTTCATCAAAATGATAAGGTTGAAGTAAAATTCACTGTTTTAAGTGTTCACCTAGTGGATATCTGTGTCGTCCCTCATTTTCTTTGAAGAAGGGCATTTAATATTATACAGCTTCCCCCACACCACTGTTTTAAAATATTAGTCAAATTTTCGGTAATCTGATATTAATATATAATAGCATGACAATTTGGCGTAAGGTCGATGCGAAAGAAGTTAAATTTATGGGTTACCCTCTTCTCCAATAACTTGTCACAAGAACATTACTCAATTTTGGCAGGGTCCTATTGAGTGAATTGTTTACATTTTATTTTTGAAATATTATGCAACAGAACGACAATCAAGTTCTTTGATTTCGAATAAACTTCATTTCAATTTTTCCTATCATGATTTTATTCACTATTTTAAAGTCTTCAGTTATTGCCATTTCAGAATGTGGATGGAATTGCAAAACAAACTGACGTTTTTTACGTAAAGAATAGTTTCAAATGAGATCAGCGCAGGTTTAGGATATTAGCAGACTTGAGATCGTTCAAAATGTTCAGGCGATCTTTGCGACGAACTTTAAACTTTTTCACTTCATAAAGCCATGAGGCAAACAATAGATTTTCAAAGAAGATACCATCTTCGTAGAAAAAAAATCCCACTGGAGCTGTCATATTCGATCTAAAAGACTAAACTTTCACGACTGCGGGTTCAAAGCGAGACCAGCGGTGCTTCCTGATAGGGTATGTCATCACGTTGGAAGGTGATTACACAAACCGAACCACTGTTTTTCTTTACGTATGATACACCTAATAAATATTATGAATCTTTCTCATTATTAAGTATTAACATATTAACCCATATGATAAAATTGATGTCATCATAACAACAAGTATGACTGAATGCTTCATGTTTGTTCATTCCTGAAAATTGATCAAGACTCTGAACATGTGTTGCGCTCGTGGTTATCAATACGGGGGAGGTACCAGCCTGGATCGCAATGCTTTCAGTCACTGAAGATGACACGCCGTCATCAAGATGTTGATTATATGCACCACTTTAGATCTTTACTAAGAACGCATGAAGATGGCGATTCCACTGGTTAGACGCCATAGCAATGGCGTGTAGGTGCCCGTGGGGTGTTTCGTTGTGACGTCTAGGTACCTTACCATGTTCAACAATTTCGAATGACTGATGAACTGACGGTGAAATTATATAACTTGTAAATTGACAGTGAAATTATAAGATTTCGTCGTTTGAAATGTTATGTCTAGAAAGTAATTAAAACTCACTATATAGTCTCTCAAAGACAGCGATTATGGATGTTACAATTTGTACACGTCCTATATACAATGTCTCGCCATCACGTTTGGTGAAAAGGTCTATATTTAAAGACCTAATAAACTTTAAGCAAATTTGTTCTTTGAAAAGACATATCTGCGTACTGACCGAGATAAACAACACAGAAAGTCCTTACTCATATGAAGGTGTCCGAAGTATCAAACGTTTTAAGCGCTTTAAGAATTGTTAAGTGTTCAGCGGGCAATGTGCAGGCTAGTATTCAAATTTTAAACCGATTTTAGCAAGTCTAGCATTAAACGTTTCATCAATAGCCTGACTTTCTACGGGCGTTAGACGATTCCTCCAAGCACCAGTCTTACCTGAGGATGCAAACAGAAACATAAACAATCAGATTTATACAGCAGCGTATTGCACTCCCAGCTGTGGTGGCGACTGGCAAAAAATATACAGAAATATTTCATCAGACAGAGAGAAAGAGAGTGATACAACTGTTACAACTGATCATCTGTCTGAACATATGATCTATTACAAAGACCAATGGATACGTACCGATTCGCAGAAGTTCTGCCTTCTCACCGAACGTGACTCTAAAGTTGGCATTTTTGTTGTCCTTCATGACGTCAAATGAAGATCGTCTCGTTATTTCATCTAGAGTGTTTTCATCCAGTGGTTTGTGCAGGAAGTTACTGATTTTACGGACACTGCCCTTCAAGTCCTATAGAACAGGATTTGACGTCAGAGAGAGAGAGAGAGAGAGAGAGAGAGAGAGAGAGAGAGAGAGAGAGAGGATGTCAGCTTGATAATTGGCTCACAGGGAACTTTCAAGTTACAGGAAAGATGTGTACTTCCGTGTTTTGTCTCCCTTCGGCTTACGTTTACTCCCTACATCGTATAAATTTGTTGCAACCCTGATAACGTGTTCTTCAAGGATTATAGTCTGCCGACTGTCAGGTGCAATTAACAGCTAAGTGGTAACATGAGTCGATAATAAAATATCAACTCTGCAAACGTTGAAACATTGTCTTGCGGTAGGTCAGATTTAGTCAAACAACACCACACCACACGTATCCACGCACTGCACAGTCCGCTAACTGTTAAGGACGTATGCTGTCAGGTTTAAAATGTCTTTCCAGGGGCGTAGGAAGCACTTCACAGTTGGGTGGGCAAAGGTAACCTATATTCTGGTAATGAATGAATTACGATCTAAAATTTGCATATATGAATAAATTAAAATATCATACACGAATAAATTAAGATAATGAAAACAGGCCAAAATCAATCTAAATAGTAAAAAATGTAATGAAAGCACCACTACTTTCACATACGGCAATGTCTCAATATTTGTGTTTTTATGTATTAGGCCGTGTAAAGAAAAATTCTTTGTTTGCTGTCCTTGGATTTTTGAAAAATCTACAAGCCAGCCAGCAAAAAAACAAAACAAACACACAACATAGATCAATCGCATGAACTTTAACTTTCCCATCGGTTTATGGGTCACAAGTATGAAAAATCATCTGTTACATTTACAATGCAGTGTTTCTTGTGCTCTTCATTAAGCACGTTGAAAGCAATGCTTGGAAACAAAGGTTATACTTGTATAAGTACAACAACCATACTTAGAGATAAGTGACTGTGAGTCTGAACGAAAATTCCATAATAAACAATGGCAATAAACACTATATCAGTACATAGGCCCTAGTGTACCACGTGTACAGTGTGATAGTAATCAACTGGTTGTGTTACGCAGATCTATAGTTTGTCTCTGACGGAGGTTTATGCACTAGGTAGTCATAGGCACGAGTAAAAGTATTAAAATAACAAGATCTCAATTATGAATAAAAAGCAATAACAAGATCTCAATTATGAATAAAAAGCATATTTGCGACAAATGTAAAAGATGCAAATTACGGATTACGACGATGTTTACGAAGTTTTGAAGAAAACAAAATATATATTTGAATCAACACCTAATGAAGGAACATAAGAACTTCACCGTTTACGCAATGGCTTCAATTTTGCAACGTGTCTAAGTGACATTTGTATATTAATTATGACATGTACATTTAAGATCGAGATCTGTATTGATGTTTATTTCCATCTTTAATTCATATCTATCATATGATCCAAACCAAGCCTTAAACATAACGTTTAAAATCCCATTCTAAAATAATACGGGAAAGGGAATACAAAGGACAAGAGAGAAAAATACAACAGACAGGGCAGGAGGACAGACAATTGGAGAAGCGTATCTTGGGCGATGACAGCTGTCAAGCTTGTCTACCGAGAAATAAAGTCTATGTAGTACCAACGAACTCTGAACATCTCGTGTAGTCAATCGAAGATTACCAGAACCTCTCAGCAAGCTAAGACGAGTCCATGAGTAAAAGCAGGCCAAGATGAGGTAATGAGATAATAGGAGAAAAACGAGTAGTAACAGTTGTTTTGACAACAGTACACTATGTATTTCAACATGTTGGGGTAAGCTTAGAACAAAAAGGTGTTCTTGCAAAACCTGAAAATTCCAAATATAAAACTGCAAAAGTTACTGAGTATAACAAAGTATGTAGTTGTCACTCAGAAAACAAATGCTAAACATCTTGGTAAAAGGTGAAACTTTGCTACAGGTACATTTTAGAAACCTGAAATAAACTTTTGACAGAAAAAATATTGGGATCCTGTAACTGTAACAGTCATATTTTGAAGGGTTCCGCAAAATCACAGTATTACTGAATCACATTCGTTTTTGTTAAACCTGTCTTCTTGTAAGTCTTCTGCTGAGCTTATTTTGAACATAAAGAGGCATATGCGGTATCATTTGAAAGTTAATTTACTTTTCTTGAAAATGATTTATTGCAATATGCAATATCTTCTATAGTTTTCATGAATTGAGACCAAAACTTACCCCATACCCCAAAGTTTTATGTCGCAAGTTACAGTCAAAACTAATGTCAAATTCTACCAATTATTTTCCCAGACACTTTACAAAAGGCAATGCTTTGTATAAAATATATTTTATTAGGTACAGGGACATGTCAAAAATATGAGTTAGACTTTTAACAGACAAAATATTGGGATTGAATGACTGTTACTTGCATGTTTTGAAGTACACCGTGAAGTCAGAGTATTACCGACTCGCATATGTTTTTGTTAAATGTGTCGTCTTGTAAGTCATCTGCTGAGCTTACTTTTTACGACAACCTAGCTTATGGGCTGCCATAAGAAAGACAATTTATTTGGCTTTAAAATGACATATTGTAATATACAACATCTTCTATAGTTTTCATGAAATAGGACCAAATCTTACCCCATACCCCAAAGTTTTATGTCGTAAATTACTGTCAAAACTAATCTTAAATTCTACCAATTATTTACCTAGACATTATACAAAAGGCAATGCTTTGTATCAAATTGTTTTATTTGATACAGGTAAATGTTAGAAACTCGAAATAAACTTTTTACACAAAAATATCCGGATGCTGTAGCTGTAACAGTCATATTTTGAATGGTATTGCAAAATCACAATATTGCCAACTCGCATACATTTTCGTTAAACCTGTCTTCTTGTAAGTCGCCTACTGAGCTTATTTTTTATTATAACGTAGCAAGTTGGGCATCATTAGAAAGTTAATTTACTCTTCTTTAAAATAATGTATTGCAATATGCAATATCTTTTACAGTTTTCATGAAATAGGACCACAACTTACCCCACACCCCAAATTTTTATGTACCAAATTACAGTCTGTCAAAACTAATCTCAAATTCTGCCAACTATTTACCGGGACATAATACAAAGGACAATGATTTGTATTAAATTTAGTTTATTTGCTACAGGTTCCTGTTAGAATCTTGAAACGAACATTTAGCAAAAAAAATATTGTGATGCTGTAGCTGTAACAGTAATATTTTGAAGGGTACCACAAAATTATGGTATTGCCAACTCGCATACATTTTGTTTAACCTGTCTTATTGTAAGTCATCTGCTGAGCTTATTTTTTTAACATAAGTTGACTATTGGGGTATCTTTAAAAAGGTTTTTTTTTCCTTTGATATAACATATTGTAATATACAATATCTTCTTTAGTGTTCAGGAAATAAGACCAAAACTTACCCCATACCCCTAAGTTTATATTGCAAATTACTGTCACTACTGATTTCAAATTCTACCAAACTTTTACTTAGACATATTACAAAAGACAATGATTTGTATGAAATCTGTTTTATTTGCAACAGAGACATGTCACAAATATGAGATAGACCTTTAACAGACAAAATACTGGGATTGAATGGTTGCTGCTGTCATGTTTTGAAGGGTACCGTAAAGTCACAGTCTTGCCCACTCGTATGTGTTTTGTTAAAAGTGACATCTTGTAAGTCATCTGCTGAGATTACTTTTTACACTTACCTATCTTATGGGCTATCATTGGAAAGACAATTTTTGCCAGAAAGCGACCGACATATTGTAATATGTAATATCTTCAATAGTTTTCATGAAATAGAACCAAAACTTACCCCATATCCCAAATTCGCAAACTGCAAAGTTTTAGAATAGATGTAGTTTGCAAATCAAACTACGGGCTGGGGTGATGAGGTTTTTTGCTATTTCATTACAACTTAAGATGATAATGCACTTTATGATATGCTAAAAATAAGAGTGATAAAATCTTTGTAATGATACCGTACAATCTGGATTATGGACAAAATAAAGGTTGCCAGATAAATTTCATGGAAACCTGTTTAATAAAATTTCACGGGTTTCAGCAACATATCCCACTATCCTTCAAACCATGATGCTAACAGTTGTATCACCCCAATATGTAATAATTAACCCAATATGTAATACTAACCCAATATGTAATAACACTTAACCCAATATGTAATACTAACCCAATATGTAATAACACTTAACCCAATATGTAATACTAACCCAATATGTACTAACACTTAACCCTATATGTAATAAAAAATGAATTTGGGATATAATACTGACCAAAATAAGACTAAAATATGCATAGCAACCATGATCACGCCCCTTCACAACCTGCAGCATTTCTAAAATTTGATAATTTTTAAAAAAAATTTTTTGTGTTTTTTTTTACCCAATATGTTATACTAACCATGTCAGAACATTTCACCCAATAAGTAATAATATTTGATCCAATTTGTAATACAAAACGAATAGGTAATAAAATTCTAACCAATATATAATCCTAGCCCAGTACGTAATAGCATTTAGCCAAATACGTACATTCGCATACAAAATCACTTCAACGTCCAATCCTCGGGACATTTCTTCACAATCTTCAAATTAAAGTCTCAACCTTCAAGTGCTTGTTACATATCAATGGAGTATGTTTTCAAAGTACATAACATTAATTAATGAGGTACTATGGAATCGATAGAGACCGTGAAGTTGATATACTAAAGATACACTGTGGTAAGCTTAAGTCTGGCTGTTTCGCGCCTGAGACGACTAAAATAATTTTGGCATGCAAAAGCCAACAAATGTGTCTGCAAACAATGAGTACAATATGACAAAATGAAAAGTTCTGCAAAACATAGAATAACCAATGAACATAGAGTACTAGTGGCAATAATATAAATGCCAGCTTTTATATTTCCATTTTATTTGTTGAGTTTAATTTTTATATAACATTTGAAGAGCTGTAACATTTGCAACAGTTAGTTCAACTTCAAAAATTTTATGTGAACCAAGTAAACTCGGTTTCATTCCATCGATAAAAAATTCAGTAGCCAGTCATCCGCCAGAGTCAGTGGTGTTTTACGTAAACACTTTGTCATCTGTATCATGCATGGTGATCACTTCAAG
>LD360555.1:8813-23819 GCA_001465055.1 Ptychodera flava | reverse complement strand
AAAAAAAAAAAAAAAAAGGCCCAACCCAAAAAAAAAAAAAAAAAAAAAAAAAAAAAAACCCCCCTGAAGGCCCTAAAAATCCCCCCCACCACTTTATTTTTTCCCCCCCCCCCCCCCCCCCCCCCCCCCCCCGTTAGGTAGGTGTTTCTTTTGAGGTCACTACCCTTATGAATATTCATATACTTGCAAGAACCGACAGTCGCTGTGTCTGGCAGCGCGTGCTCACTACCACAGTCCCTTGGTGGGCTATTCAGCTCTGGGACTATTCGCCCCATAGACGAGTGTACATAAGCGAGGGTTGTTTCTCGCTTATGTACACTCGTCTATGGGGCGAATAGTCCCAGAGCTGAATAGCCCACCAAGGGACTGTTTTACTACTGCACAGCGCGGCGGTAGCCTTCGAATGCAAGCCCATCGTGGGCGCGCACAGAACAAGGCACAGCGACTGTGGAGAGTCTAGGAGCACTGCTACAATTACTTTAAGGTGGAACACGCCTCGGGAACAGATATTCAGACTCTACTATTTTTACCTTACTTTTCTAATCTACCACTTGTGTAGGCTCATTATGAAGCAGTTTGAGTCATTAAAATGTTTATTCTCTCACTTTTGTGAAGATCGAAAATTTTACTTTTCCCCATAGAGTTAACAAATGGGTGGCGGCCATTTTGAATTCTAAATATCGGTATATTAAAGGGAATTAGTTTCTCTGATACTAAAATTTGCACCATGACCCCTGATTTGTATTCTTGATTTTGAAAGATGGTGGTTAGAAGTTTCCTGAAGGAAGATTGAGCAACAGTTTAAGTCTTTCACTTTCGAGACGGGCACCACCTTAAAAATGTACACGAGGAGTAAAAGAAGAGTAATATAATTACCATGCCTTGTCCATTGCGTTTTAATTAGTCGAGCTGAACCACGTGACTGCCCACAAATACACAGTAATGATTTGTTTTCAAGTCCGTGAATATGAATAATATCGTAAACATAGTAACTTTACGGCTAAAAGGTAAATTGTGATTTGTACAAAGATCATAATCAACCACAAAATAAAATGGAGCATTTGTGGGCCAAGTTTAGACGCTTTTTTTTCAAAAAAATCTCCGGATTTGCAAAATTTTGGCAGCGCGCGCACTACTCATTGACAGGTTCTGGGGCCCTGTTGTCGTTCGCACGGGAAATTTTCGTAAATTTTGACGGTTTTTCTGGGTTCGTTGATAATATAATTGAAATAACAGACTCCGCGCTGACCATTCACGTTTATATATGCCATTGGCGTGGGCGAGAGGAAAGCCAAATTAACGGGCTCGGCAAGCCTCGCCTGTTAACTTTTGGCTTTCCTCTCGCCCTTGCCCATAAAAATATAGAAATAACGGGCGACGCTCTGACCATTAACGTTTAGGCCTATTTGTGGGCAAGGGCGAGAGGAAAGCCAAAAAATAACGGGGAGGCTTGCCGAGCCCGTTAATTTGGCTTTCCTCGAGCCCGCGACCACAAATAAACGTTAATGGTCAGAGCGGAGTCTGTTATTTCCATTATATTATCAGCGAACCAAAGAAAACCGTCAAAATTTTCGAAAATTTCAGGAGGAACGACAACTGGGCCCCAGAATCTGAGCAATACGCGACGCACTGTCACGCGCGCTGTAAAAAATTGGCAAATCCGGAGATGTTTTGAGAAAAAAGTATCTCAACTTGACCTACAAGTGCTCCATTTTATTTTGTGATTGATTATGATTAATCTTGTGATTGATTATGATTACGTTTGAGGTGAAAAGTTGCGATACTTTGAGTTTTTAATTTTATTATTCATATTCACGGGCATGTAAACAAACCATTACTGTGTATTTGTGGTCAGTCACGTGGTTCAGCTCGACCAATCAAAATGCGACGGGCAGGGCATGGTAATATAAACGTTAATGGTCAGCGCGTCGTCCGTTATTTCTATAATATCGTCTCTGCTGTTCTACGCAAGTGGCACTCTTGTCACCCGTGAATTAGAGTTCCTACTACAGATAGCCTAATGCATGAAATCTGGTAGGAGATGTGGTCAGTGTGTTACAACTTCAAAAAAGATGGATATAAAACGAAGTTTTTGATAGACAACCAAGCAGTAACGATGTCAATGTAATTTTGAAGAGGTAATTCAAAACCATCTGTTTTGTGTATACGGGCATAGCACTGTCTCCTATATAATATTCCAGTCAATGCGGCAGAATGAACAATTTGCCATCAATAAATTGTTGCAATAAAAGTTTATCGTTCTCGTGATTTATTTTATCATCCTCTCAAAAAAATACTCCGGGCGGAAGCGGAATTTGTCAACAGATATTTATATTAACATCGAAATCAACGCATTGTCAGGATGACGGGTTTACGATTTACCCAAAGGTGCGTGCGCATGTCATCTAACATCAAGTTCTACTACCCGAATCACTTGGTTGTAGGCCACCCAAATAACGCAGTCATCCAAACAAATTGGTGAAGAGAAAAATCCCAATCAACCAATCAATCAATCAATGTAAGCTATTGGCCATGTTCATGGTCATTAGACTTTCCCACGTTGTGTCGTTATAACTCCCTTTGGTCATATCCAAGTCTTGATAAGGATTTCCAATGTTGTGCCGTAATGACTCCCTTTGATAACCAATGAAATGACCTGACTATAGGCCAGCACTGCAGCGTAGCCCACAAAAAAGTTATGTTTTCCAGTAAGATTATATTGATAAAACTGCATCATTAAAAATCACCTATCTTATACTGAAAATAAAACGTACGGCCTGCACATTATTATGAGAGAGCATGTACCTGAAACATGATAGATGAATTACATATAAGATAGGTTTCGTTTATAATAAATAGTGATTTAAATGTCTGTCTGAAGCACAGTCAGCCTTTGTGAAATAAGACAGTAAAACAGTAATTACCATTAGCTTTGTAAATACCAGGGAAGGTACAAGTGACGGGCTTTTCATAATCGTTTTTCACGTATAGGCCTACATCACTTCTTGGAAGGCCACACCGTAAACGTTTGCTGTTATTAGTATTCATTTATGGCCGTAGCAAAACAAAACCTTCTCTTTTTTAATTTACTGGCCATTAAGGTGAAGTATCTGTAACTTTTGATGTTTTTTAAAACCATTTTTGTTTTAATCTCAACTACAGTTTCTCGTTCTACTCCCAAAAACATGTTGATATATACAGTATATTCAGCTGTTTCAACATGCTTCAAGGATTAGAATAAGAACTAATAACTAACATGCAAATCAAAAATAGTGGGGAAAAACCATCAAAAGTGGTAAAAAAATCATCATACTGGTCCATTAAACTCGGCGACTGCCAGTGACAATATCGCGATAGTAAGCTGCCTCTGGAATTGCTAACTGACCAAGTTGCAACTAATTTACAACTGAGTTATTCATCAATGCAAGGGGGAGGGAGTAATCGAGGGTGGAACAAAATATGTGGATCCAGGAGGATAAAATTCTTACCAGTAGGGCAAAGCATCAATTAAGTAGCGTGAAATGTTGGCGTTCTTATTCATTACATCTCACAAAATGTTTGACATTTTATTCTCACATTTTTCGAAGTTGTGATAATACATGGAACATCTCAGCTACACACCCCTATCCCCAGCCCGGATTTCTATCATCAGCGTAAATTTCATTACAAGGCCGCCATATGTCACCGTCGAAATCATTTCCTTGCTCTTCAATCGATTCTTGAAAGCGTAGAAACCTTGTAATGAGCAAGGTGTCGTAGCACATCTAGGATAGCAAAGCTTGAGATTAACAAGCAGTTTACCATCTGTCCAACCTGGTTTCTGATGTGTGTTGATAGTTTTCCTCTGCCATACCCATTGCCTTTCATGGAGAAATTACGCTCTGACACCCTCCTTGACGGATGATTCAGCAAAACAAAATAGCTTTTGGAAGCGGGCCGGGAGGATAATGCAGCGGTTCGCATTGTGTCAGCATAATGCTAAAAATAACCACAAGACTATATCCCTTGTGGATTATTGAGTGAGCAGAATTAACAGTTCCAATTGAAAATCCCAGATTGGGTTGGCACTTTGCGGTTGATTGTAATTGTTGTCAATAAGGTTGTGTGATTGAATCGCCAGCGTGGTAGGTGTAAGGCAACACGCTATCATTACGTTGATGTAGAGAGGAAAAGACGCGCATTCAGTCGCCTGCATCACAGAATGAATTCGATTCAGTGCATCAGTTCTGTCAACTTTGACCTTGGAGTTAAGATTACATCTGATGAATGGTATATGATGTCGAGACAGATTTTAATCAATTTCGTCGGCATCTACTGCACCCCCTCCGTGTTCATGTGTTTTTGCACACATTATAAGATCTTAGAATCAGTTTATCGTTTACAGTGACGAGTATTACCCTCCAAATCGAAAATCGAAGTTTAATCGTGTAATCCAATTCTTCCACATCTAATATTCTTTACTCGTGCAAACTTATTTTTCTCACTCGACAAAGACTGTATGAATCGAAGAGGGCCAGGAGAAAAAGGCACATACATTGTTTGCTCGTCGGGGCTTCGCAGTCGCTTACTTACCGAGAAAGAATGGCATTACACTCGACGACCAGATGTAAAAATATTTCAACTCTCCGGAAAGTGATATAGGCAAGCTCATCAATTTATACGACAATGGTCGAAATACGACGTACGATCTAATAATACTTTTAAGTTGCCATAGAATTCGTGATGATGCAATCGCGTCGTTGCTACGATGGATTTTATACATAAGCGTCGATGAGGTTTTTTCCGGAACCTCCACAATCTCAAAGTGACTGTATGGGTAGATGTATAATAAATTGAGAGAAGCCACGTTTGTTTTTTTGTCTATAAATATTTGTTTAGACAGACAGCGCTGAAGAAAATCCACAATTTTAAACAAATGGTTTCCGTATCCGCTCACTGGGTAGGGTTATGTTCCGCACTGTGGTAATGTCGATGTCAACTATTGCCTGAACACACTGTGCTACAGATTTTGTTATTCCTCTTCTAGGCAATTACCTAGCATGCCTGGGGGTACTTACCGAGCAAAGACGTGCAAAATATGTGCCCATCGCCATAGTTTCTATCTCCGGTCACTTTCGAAAGAGCAGCATCTTTTCATATGACAACGACGGGCAGTGGTGACGTCGAACCGGCGACGAGAGATAGCGGCCTCAGAATACCGAATTCCATGCTGATTAAATTTAGTATACCAAACATCGTAAAATTATGATTAAAAATTTTGTTTATGTAATCTTATGCACATGCGCATTGTATTACTATGCCTATGAATATTTATGACAGTAAAGGTTGTTTTGCATCATGGGATTACACAGTTCCATGCATGTAGCAACAACCTAGACCGAGTTCTTTTTTTAAGCCCCATGTGCACTTGTAAATTGATGGTTTCGCTGACTATAGATCTTTTCGGTGAACAAGAACTTTAACAAGATAGCTATCGTACTTTGAAGAACGTGGTGTACAGTGGTTTTTCCCGGACTAATACTTTATATAAATATTTATTTAAGTTTGTTCTTTTATGAAGCTGAAATTGAATCAGGATATAGAGAAAAGACACTCATATAGGTATTAGTAATCTGATATCAGAATAAGCTTTAAAGATTTTGCTGATATAACGTGTTTTGATTTCTTTGTTATACATGATACCGCACAGCCCAGTAAGTCTGAAATCGACATACAATGCAATGTTTATGCCCTTTAACAATTGACGTAATTCTGTAAATTCCAGTGAATGATGATCTGTATTTTGTTTGGTTTTTTTCTTTTCAAAGTTCCGAATATGTACACCTCGCATATTTGGAGGAAATGGGTCGCTTGGCTTTTGAGGCAGAATATTGTGCAACATATCTTTCAAGAGATGAGTTGATGGAATTCTGTGTACTCAGGTGAGAAGATGACTTTTCAGTTTCGTCTTTATTTCCAATCTGAATAATTCTCTAATGTGTATACTCGGCTTCTTTGAGTTCTTTGGCTTGAGGCCAGCACACGGGAGGGTCACGGGTTGATGTACTCTCAGATGAGCGGATAAAACGTGTAGTTTTCCGTTGCCACCTACCAAGCCGCTGAATTCTTATCAAATACCTGGTACGCGGAGAGCTTGAAGCACAGAGGCGGTGCGTGCATTGAAGGACGGGGTCTTCAATGCTGATTTGTCGGTCGCATAAAACAGTTATCGAGAGGATATAGGAGAATAGAAAAACCTACATGCACGTAGGAATCCTGATGTGCGTAGCCGTGAGGGTAAACAAAAGAATGTGCAAAGCCAATTGTTATGCGCACCGGGTGCAAATATATAGTCATTAATGAGGTATGAAAAAAATGGAGTGAATTTCCGAGAATTATATATGACATTTAATACTGTTATGTTATACTAAGGTCACTGTGTCCGGGAGCCTCTGAAGCGGGCCAGTAAATTCTAGCATTTGTTCAAGAACACAATATTCTTACATTAAACTTTGGTAACAGAGAAGGGACTTGTATAATGGGCCCATGTCTCTTCAGTCCACCGCATCCAAAGCTCTGAACACTTGTTAGCTTGTTAGATGCTTAAAATCGTCGGTCTAGCGGTCAAAAACAACCCGTGACGAAACTGCTTAACCACAAATCCAAAGGAGGGCCGTGCATCTCTCGGATATATGGGGAGTCTTTTAAATATTAAGTCGATTCGGGATGATAGCAAAACTCTCAGGTTTTATCGGATTAAAAGTGAAAAAGAACTTGCAATCGACTTGGGACAGTTATTCATGATACAATAGATGCCCTTAGCTGATTGGCAAATTAAGCCCATTAAAATCTGTGAACCAAAAAGCGATGCATAAATTTACGTCTTGCGAGGCATCAACGTTTCATTGGAACAGATGGTGGCTAAATTAATAAATGTACATCACAACTTGCTGGAAATAGTCCAATAAACGACCATTTCGAATGCATCACATATCGCTTGCATCAGAAACCGCATCAAACGATCAAATGTGATTATGTATTAGGTAGGCTGCGAACCGTGATTTGAAAATTTGGCGTCTACGAGCCCAAATTTCGCAGGACTTGACTGGCATGTGAAAAGAAATAGTTGAATGAATCAGCGATAAGGTTTTCCCTACTCCTGCACATGTAACATCTACCGAAACAAAAACACCAGTCTTCAGCGAAATATTTCCAAAAAGGACAGGCCCGATGTCTATAACATTGATTCCCTTCGAGGGGAGTCATATCAATAAATTTTCATTGACAAAATTCATTTCAAGCCAAGGCTTTTCCTCAAATCCAGATTAAAAATCGCTCAGGTATGAAGGAAGCAATTATCACATATACTGAGAAAGTAAAATGAAAAAATTATTGTCGTTTAAAGATGGCAGTTGCTATGGCAATATGGTTAATTCCAAAGCCTTTTAAATTAGTGCTTTTTGCTCTTGACCATATTGCCAATGTAAGACTGTACACTTGCTCTTGTACACAGTAGTGACAAACTCACGACTATGACACGCAGCGCTTGGGTAGAATACGTGATGAAGGTGAGAGCAAACTTCAAACGGTCCAAGGACAACCGTCACGGTCAATTTACGCCGTGACAAGGATGCTTTTGACTTAGAATTAACACTTTCACCATCAAAAATCATAGATTGTACCAATCGACCATAAAATGCTGTCTTACGGTAACAAATTCACACAACAACCACGCCATGTTAAAAATGACACACACAGTCAGCAAATAAACCACCCTCAAAGATGGGTATACCACAAGATTTTGACCAGATCACAGCATATGTGGACTGAACTGGTCAAAACTGAATAATAAACCTGCTACTCAGTTGGTTTTAATAAATTCTGGCGTGAAGTGTTAAAAAGGATTTTTCTCTAACTGACATCCATAGCGCATTCAAGCTACTTGACTAGTACAGTACTGTTATTTTCATGTCTCGACCAATCAGATCGCTTTATTTTCGCCATCAATATACTGGTATAAAATGATTTCAGTTACAATTTATTATGCAAAATTGTCAGAAGAAATGTAGATGACTTCATATTACTAATTATTACTTTAAACTTGCCATAAATACTTTGGACTACAACATCTGTTGTGTGTACACATTATTAAACTGTGTTAGGGTCGCGATGCTGGCATGAAGACAGGGGAGCGTAATACTGATGATGTCATCATTTTGTAGACAAGAAATGAACGGAATACATCTCATATAGTTATATAGTTTTATTCAAGTTTACTAAAAAAGCTTTCTCAGTACTGCATTAGCCACCGTTCGTTTGCGGGTCTTGATCCGCTGTTGGGTAACTTGCACAGCGTATCTTCTGAGGATTAGAAAGACCGATATGGTGTTATAGCTAAAATATTAAAACAGTCAGAGTGCAGAAGAAGCGAAGTTTTCCATTTGTACTTTCAAATAGATGTTCTGTGTAAACAGACTTTGAATATGGGCTAATTTGGAATGAGAATTCTAATTTTACTGAGTTTCTTCAATTCACGGCTACTGAAAAGAGAGAATTCTCTCACACTTTCAAGCTATCCTTGTCTGTGAGGTACACAGTACATCCAACTGAAAAGAAAGAGAGTGAAATTTTATTATGATGTGTCATAATATGCGTCGATTCAAGAATACTCAGATCCAACATATCATCCGAAATCAGAGTTCGCGAAGTCTCAAACATCGAAGTCACTAGCTATAGATCGTTGCACATCATTTGTTGGCCACAAATTCCGCTCTGCGCCCACGCGGCCCACAGAGCTGTGTATATATATTTGAGGGTTTGATGTGTACATAAATACGTCCATAAGCCGCGTAGGTGCAAAGCGAAATTGCAGCAAACAAGTGATTGTTGATCGCTGCTATTGCTGCAAGCCTTGATGACGTTGTTTCGGCTATTTTGATTCGGCACCGGTCGTGTATTGTCATTAAAGACGTTTTCAGCAGAATCAAGTTCTGTTTTGATGTCATGTAACACAAGTACACCTTAAAACATCTGGGAACAGCTAGTCACGGAAGGCTCGCTCTTGACTCCCCACTCTTTACCCCAGGCGGCCCAAGCGTATTGAGTTTTTCTCACTGTTTTCTCTATCAGTCCTTCTTCTTTCCTTCATGCTCTGACTGATCGGAGTAAATAAAATAAATGGTTATATAACCTAACCTAGCTTCTTGACTCTTTGTTAAAAGATAGAGATATAACTTTTCCTCTCTTTTGCAATGTTGACCAACCCATAAATTTCTGATAAGTCCACGGATTAGCGTAATTAGTTGTGTTGACTAATTAATTACAAGATATGTATATTAGAGTCAAGAGGCTAGGTTAGGTTATATGATCATTTATTTTATTTACTCCGATCAGTCAGAGCATGAAGAAAAGGAGAGGAACTGACAGAGAAAACAGTGAGAAAAACTCAATACGTCTGGGCCGCCTGTGCTCTTTACCGAGACAAACACACAGAGGCAGAGAGGGGTTACAACGCGTCCCATTGCAACTACTGGGGGCAATGGAACTTCTGATCCGTTTTATAGTTCCATCAATACATAGACTATCTTCTACCTAGCGACTTATTTTAACATTTTCAAAGGCTCATCTAGCATCTTTGTTAATCTGCTTTTGACAAACTACTGAAAGGCATATACATTTATGTATAGAGTTTCCGGAAAACGTGCAAAAAAATGACTCTTATGTGGTATTTTGGGATAAACAAAAGGTTTTGAGTAACATTCTCAGTTTTCTAAATATTTCAAATGGTCCAGGGTATATCTGAGGATTAAAGCTTGTTTAGGGCTGAGAGGTTTATATAAGAAAGGTGTTTTCGCCAGCTTATCTCTCTCAGACTAAGAGTCTGTTGAAGTTTTCGTTTCATGAGTATAACTAATTCCAGTTTTGGCTAGATGGCGCTATACAGAGGAGACTGCGCAGTTGGCTTCACCTCAAAGAAGTGAACAATACAGGGTAATATTTCCCGAATTCACACTGAATGCTAGTTTAGTTCATTAAATCCAACATAAAAGTTTCAACTGAAAGAACACGCACATCAGGGTATATTGTGTAGAGCACTCGAGTCATAGACAAGGACCAAATCTACTACTACTGCGGTACTGTAGAGGTTTCATTGATGTGTATGGTGCAAGGGTGTTGACTCGGTGAGAATCCCCATCAGATGTCACTGTTTGCTTGTTTTCCTATTATATATTCTGTTTGTAAAATACAGTTTCTTGTTCCACTCCCAAAACCATCCGAAGTGTTAATTTGTCAACACAGTCTGTAAGCGTGTAACGCCCAGTGCTATACTGTTCACAATAATCCGGACTTGAATTCATTTGTCAACAAAAACTTTACAGTTTTTACACCATGGGAGTCTCCATGACTATAATTTTGTTATTCTACATATATTAGGGAGGCGAAATATACTTGTTTATTATTGCAAACAAATAAAATATTATCAGAGGTTACAGTCATTGTCTCTTGTGAATATCATGTATTCGATCATGGCGCGGTGTACGGCGCTTCTTATACTTCTGCAATATCAAGGTTTATTTCATTGATCCTGTTCAAAAAATTGGCATTAGGTTTTTCAGATTTGTCGACTAGTCGGCAAATTTACGCACTACTCTTTCAACGGAAAACAAGGTATCTGTATCACCTATGACAAGCAAAATACGTCGAATCTCCCCAAAATACCCCTCCCGTTTGTACGTCGATGAGACGAAGTCCAAAAATCTCCGAAGGCAAAAATACTCCGGCGAGGGACCAGATTAAAGAAGGACTGGCCTGAATACAAACTAATTTAACGTAAGAATATTCAGCCTGGGCTAGATACAAGCTAACTAAATATTGATTGTGTGTCGCACAAAAGTGAAGATAATTACACACTCAGCTTGCTCAAGCTAACGGTTTGAAAGTCATTTATAGCATGATTAAAACTTTGTGCCATACGTCGACGTATACACTCACACAAAGACATATGAGGGCAATTGAAATGTTTTATATTCCAGTCTCGCATTAGATATTTTAGAGGAAAGTTCTCCTCATGAAGTCTTTCGGCGACGTTCACAGCAACGAAACGTCAGGTTGATGCTGTTAGTCGGAGCTGGCAATAAAGATCTAAAACCTGAGGCAGGCAGAATATGTGGAGAAAACAGGAAAAATGGAACAGAGCAGTTAACACGGCGAACATTCTCTTACGCTATCACGGTAAATAAATTAGTTTTCTCCTACTTTCAGAAGACTCGTTGTTCACCAGGAACCTCTGTGCAACTACAAAATAATTACTTTCGTGACTTCTACATCATTTCAAACAACTGAAGGTTGTCGATGTATTCACGATAAGTCTATTTTGCTCATTAGATTTTGAGTCAAAATAGAATGAAAACCTGTTTCCACTGTATTCTTCGCAGTGTCTCAAGAACGTTGAAGACACCCGTGGGTCTATGAGTGTCCATTCGAATTCCTGAATAGGGAACAATAAAGATGATTACATATATATGCAGCAAAGATTCGGTTTGAAAACATTTAAAGCATGATTAAAACTTTGAATTGATTTACCGTTAAAATTGCCATACGTCGACGTACACACTCACACAAAGACATATGAGGGCAATTGAAATATTTTATATTCCAGTGACAGTGTCGCATTAGATATTTTCGAGAAAAGTTCTCCTCATGAATGGTCTTTCGGCGACCGATTTACCCATGCAATTGTCCGGCAAACATGCCGACTTTTCTTATCGGTCTGTGCGGAATCTGACGGTGGGTTTGAGATCTGCAAACCAGAAAAATCACAGTGGTTTTCTAAGCAAAATCTAAAAAATGTAAAAACAAAAACAAAACAAAGCTAGATTGTATTTCCAGAGTATCTTCCCTGTAGTCTGTAACGTCGGGGAAAGTCTTGGCTCAATAACTATATATTTGATTCTAAGAGTTTTATTAAAATGCACAGTTCACTATTGTGGTAAGCAAGGAAATGCAACACTTCGTTTTGGCTTCCAACAACAATGGTTAGGTTGCAACGACAGTTATTGAAAGTAATATGCACCTCGAAAGTGAAAGACTTAAACTTTTTCTCAAACTTTCCCCAATGAGACCTTCAAGGATACTCTCAACGAATCAAGAAAAAAATCAAGGATCACGGAACAAAATTATATACTACAGAAACAAATTTCTTAACATTTGCTGACGTTTGAAATTCAAAATGGCTTCCATCCCTATGTTAATCCATGGGAGCTTTAAAATGAGTCCCTACAAGTGATAGATTAGAGAAGATTTGTAAAAGTTTCTTGAGTCTGAATATCTATCCCAGAGGCGCATCCTGCCTAACTCAACCAGATTAAATCATTTATAAATAAATAGCTAATTTTAAGATCTTTTCGTCACATTTACATACGCTTGGCCATATATTATATATTCTTAAACCTTTACAGTTTTATCTTTTGACGCAATTTTAAATTATTAGTTCTGTCTGTAAAACAATTCTTGTTCTGCTCCCTAAATCACGTGCACGTCCGAGTCGAAATACAAGCTCGTTCAACTTGTCAACACGTCTTCCCGTGCATGCAAATTTCTACCGTTATCGTTGACATGACAACGACATTGTAGTCAGGACTGCAACTCAGTTGTCAATGGCAACACTGATATCGTACACATTATAGAAAATAATGGCACGATTATCAAAAATTGAAGCGACTGTCCCCTTCACATTTAGATGTGTTCTGCTGTATTTTTTAAGGTAATATGCACCTCGAAAGTGAAAGACTTACATTTTTGCTGAAACTTTCCTGAATGAAGCTTTCAACCATTCTCTGTAAAGTTTGGAACTAGCGAAACAAATTACCGTACATTTTGCGATATTTGAAATTCAAAATGGCCGCTATTCCTGTGTTAACTCTAGGAGGAAAAAGTTAAACTTTAGATTTTCGAAAAACTAAGCCGGTGAAATGTTTTCTGTCCCCAAGAGCTTCAAAATGAGCCCCCACAAGTGGTAGATCAGAAGAGAATTATAGAAATTTGAGTGTCCGACTATCTGTCCCCGAGGCGCGTTCTACCTAGTACCTCAACTGCACGAGCTGTTTTTGTACGACGCGCTATGGGTGTGAATAACCAACCTATAGTAGTCGATGATATAATAACTAAGCAATAGTGTACACCCTTCCGGCCCATAATGGACGAAAGCAAACTTTGCACTCCATATGTGCGAGGCGGAGTGCAAAGTTTACATGAACTGCATTATTGCTGTTATTTTACACTTGTGGCATACAATTGACTTTGTAGATGTAGAAACCTCTGGTGAGTGATAGTTTGAGGGGATGACGTCACAACTTTCGCTGGTATTGACAAAGATATAATGTAATGGTATATAATGTACGATTCATATTAGTGGACACGCCTTTGGCTGCTAACTAAAAGGGATTTTTTGGGGGGGCTCCAAATAAAAGTGATGGCGAGAGTGGACCTCAAGTTACAACAATTCAAACAAAATGTCTTTGTGTCCACTAATCTTTAGTCTTGTCAAAAGTTCACAGTTGCTTTCTTTGCACATTTCAAAATTTGTTCGATATGTTTTGTGGAAATGAGACAAGGTAACTTGTCGCTTACATGAAATATTCATTTTAGCCGCATGAGTCTCTCAGTGTTGAATGGCGGTCAAGTAAGTTGCAGAGGTCATATTCCTTCTTCGGATTCCATAGGAATGAAAGTGAAGCTGTGTTTAGAAAAATGTTTCTTGTCGTCGTTAAAACCAACACAGCTGAGTCTTTAAGTTTCGCGATTTTTATTGCCATGTTTCGTAACTGACGGTGTGATTTCACACCGAGATGCAACTAGTGTCTTCCTCCGTCTCATGTAATGAGGTGGCACATCCCAGTTTGAACTGTGGTGGCGCTGTCTTTTTGCTCATCGAGAATACATCCACAGTCAAATGGGCCACGGAAAAGCAGGTGCATACGGGTCAAAATAAAGGAACTCGACTGCAATTAATATTTTTTTTTGTATTCCCAAGTACCTCTATACCGTTGCTACTAACCACAACTCTCACATTCTGATATCTTATACTGACATTTTCTGTCACAAGAATGACAACTGGCTTGAGGAATGTTAATTTTTTTACTAGATTTCAAAAATTTAAGTGTCAAGAAAATGTGAATGCATGAGAAGATATATTCTTTCTTCTATTCACAATGACTATGGAGTAATAAACAGCAACAAATATCGAGTAGAATATAAAAACAGACAAATTATATTTCCAATAAATACCGGTATTTACTTTGAGTTGATAATCCAACTCGGCAATCCATGAGACAATATGTTCTTTCTTCTATTCACAATGACTATGAAATGATAAGCAGGAACAAATACTGAGTGGACTGTATAAAAAAAAATTATATTTTCCAATAAATACAATTATTTATTCGACAGGAGACTGATATCTATAGGAAAAGAAAAAGAACTGAAGGAGACATATGTGTTGAAATACGAATAGTTAAAAAAGATATAATGCAAAAAATGTATAATATACCAGTTACTTACAGGGATGAAGTGAAATTATTTGAGTGTCTTTCAACCCTTTCACCGCAATGGTGTAGCCCAGACTGAAAGATCTGTCATTTAAGGATGGGGGTAGAGAGCACCATCAAGCGACAAATCTTCCAGTCTGGGTTTAGCCTTGTCCTATTGATTTCAATCACAGACATGGAGTTTGTCTGTGTTTCAATTACCGAGCTGGAACTTTGAACAGGGAATTGGGGATGGGAGGATCAGTGGGTGAAATGCTTGATTTGTAAAATTGCAAGTTTTTTTGGTGTAAATCAGTATTGACACTAACAATTTAATTTAAAGAAGTGATAGCTCGGTACATAAATTAACAAAAATTTTAAAATTCAGAAGTATGAGTAAGGGATGGACCATTAGACCTTGGGAGGGGGGGTGGTCACAATGAAATTGTGAAAATTTTTTTTTTACTATTGTAAATTTCTGAAATTTTTTTTTTCCAATTGA
>LD360549.1:36973-65743 GCA_001465055.1 Ptychodera flava | reverse complement strand
TGCCCCATCAAGACTAATACTCCTATTTCAAGTGGGGACTATGTCATTGTCAATGACTTGTTACTTCTAGAATATACAGAATATTATCTCACATAGTGAGTGTCTGATTATTATTCTGAATTGTATTCCAAAGCACATTCTGAAAGGACTCTTCTGGAATATACAGAATATTATCTCACATAGTGAGTGTCTGAATGTTATTCTGAATTGTATTCCTAAGCACATTCTGAAAGTAACTCTTCTGAAAATTTCACATTCTTTGCCACTGCACCATCTCCCTAATACCGTACATACTGATGACCCACGGTGTCCACTCAAGTCTCACTTTGATTTATATTATTATAAGCAGTAGTATCAAGTTGAACAAGCTGATATTGATAGGTTGGTCGGCTGTTGGAGGGTAAAAGCTGTAAAAATAAATGTATGTATGTATGCATGTCTATCTGTCTCTCTGTCTGTCTGTATGTATGTATGTATGCATGCATGCATGCATGTATGTATGCATGTATGTATATCTGTATGTATGTTAGTATGTGCGGATGTATGTCCGTCCACATTAAAAACTCCTAAACCGCAGCACCTACCATCTTAGTATTTGAAAGTTGTATTTTGGGGGCGATTTTCCTGTTTTTGGTCAAAAAATCTTATTTTCTGAAAGCGCTCATCCCTGGGCCATTGCCTTGAAAACTTATATGTATGATCCCAGGGTCTGCCTTTGTCAGATTCGTTCAAATTGTGGTGAAATTTTCATATTTGCATTTTTGGGGCAATTTTTCCCATTTTTTGTCAAAAAATCATTTTCTACAAAAGTATTTGTTGGATTGCTTTAAAAGATGATAGTCTTGATCCTAGGGTTTTCTGTCAGATAGGTTAAAGTCATTATGAGATGGAGCATTTCAAATTGCTGGGGTATAAGATTAATTTGGACTTACAATGGAATTTTCTTAGTAATCAACCAGTAAGAATGCAATGTCATGTGTGTACTAGTACTTAGTATTTCTGTAAAATGGGAGCACAGTGTCATTGACACTATTTTTTAGTCTGTGCAGCTATAGCAGTAGTGAGTTAGTTTGTGCCAGGTGAAAGTCCGCTGTATCGTGTTCACCCCATCAAACGCGTTCACATAATCCTACTCACACGTTTCACATGAAAACATAACACAAATCATCGCATTCCAAGCGTTCACCCAACTCGCACGTTCACAAATTACGCACTTGAACCAAGTCGAGTAAACCAGTAAGTAAATCCAGAGAATCAGACAAGCTGGCGGCAGGGTCTTTGTTTTTACGTTTTGAATGCATTAGAGATTTCAGCAGTAATTTCTGCGGATCATGTAGGTCAACGTCAAATGTACCTACACAACTGGTGTCCGAGTGTAAGCTGTTCCCAATCCTGTTAACTTGAAGTATAGCATCACATCGTCACCTTTACATTGAACTAGTTGACTCGTTCGCCGATAAATGACAAAGCAAACTGACCGAATTATGAATGCACTAGTTTTAAACTTTGGTAATGAATAGTTGGTGGAAAAAATGTTCGACGTTTCGGGCTTTTTGACGCCGTGACAGTCATTTCGGGCCCTGGCGGCAGCTCGGGTGATGCACCAACTGCTGTTGCTGTGTCCGGCTAATGCACCGGGCCTAAATTACCTCTTTTTTACTCTGACCTAATGCATCACCACTTGAAACATAAAGCATTCTCATACTCGAGCAACAGAAAGAAAAAGATTTTGAACAAATAGCACTCCAGATTCAAACGAACAGTGGACGTACATCACAATCAAAACAGATACTCATGTGCGTAAGTTGGATATAAGTATGCATCAATTACGACGCTCTCCATAGTTACACTGATCACGTTTAAAATCACGCTCTCGCATGGCTAGTGATATCATCTCTCCTTGTGCTCCATACCACGTGATCGCCTAACATTTTGTAAACACAAGCGCCACGAATTTCGCTTAGTAGCAGGCCAACAACAGTTTATTACCGTTCGTTATTCACAATCGGGTGTTAGTTTCAACTTATTTCCTTGTCAATCGACAAACAGGAAGGGATAGATATAATCTAGCTTGGTTTTTATCATGTGGTCGGGCGGAAAAAATGGTCAAAAGTTACAGCTTCTATCCCTTTAATTACAACTATCATAAAGAGTTTCCTGATATTCATGCATTATGTACAAAAGACCCAGCATAAACAATTATGCTGAGGTCACATTTCACGTATAGACACAACTTACTCTGTATTTTACAGGTCATGTTTTCATAAATATTTTTGTAATAATTCTAGCAATACCCAACAAACCCAAATCAGTGAAGGCTACAACATCAAGTTCTACTGCTACTGTTAAGTGGTCCCCTCCACCTGACTGGAAAAAAGGATTCCATCTATTGTACAAGACTGCTTACCAAAAATCAAAAGAAACAACATGGAATGAGGTATAGTTTTTAGTTCCGGTGGACACAGTCTGGCGGGGACTTATAGATTGGGTCCCATCCGTCCGTCTGCTGTCCATCCGTCAGCAGCCTTTTCTCTGTCACTCATTTTTTTCAAACTATGTGCAAGGATAAAGTAATGTGATTACATATGCAAGACAATTTATTTCGAGATACAATCCAATATGGCCGTCAGGTGGCCATTTTGTTGGGATTTTTTCATGATTTTTAAACAATAACGCAGCTTTCCTGAACTGATTTCATGCAGTGTTGGTACACAGATAACACACTATGGCATATATATGCTCATCAATTTATTTAGCAATACCATCTAATGTGGCCATTTTGGCCATTTTGTTGCATTTTTTTCATGTTTTTGAAGCATTATAACTCAACTATCCCTGAATGGATTTCGTTCATTATGTTGGTACACAGATAAAGTACTATGGTATATGGCGGCCATTTTGTTGCAATGTTTTCATGTTTTTGAACATACATATTAAGTACTATGGCATATATATGCATGTCAATTTATCCCGCCATGCAATCCAATGTGGCCGCCAGGCGGCTATTTTTTTTGTGATTTTTATCATGTCTTTAATGAACCATAACTCAATTATTCCTGAACAGATTTTGCTCAAACTTGCATGTGCATGCAGGGATCACTGTGGGGCGCGATAACGCGATATTTAAGCTCAAAAATCAGAAAAATCGCATTCAGAAAAATCAATAGGGCAAAAAAGTCACGCCGATAATGCAAATGGCGCGTACGTGAAACATTTATACGCGATCTAAATTCATATGTTTGGCAGGTTTTCAGTACAGAACCACTCACTGTGTCACCGTAGAGAGCGCTATAATTACGCTAGGAAAAGCTAGAACCAAACAGCGTTTGTGATTGGTTGCCAACAGGAAATTTTGCCTTCATTGACAAATCATTGGAGTAGATACAGCAAGTGTATTGCTGATCATCAGAGCGTGTTGTCGTCACTCAAAATGGCGCTTTCGAAGGAATTCGTGTCCAGTACGAGTGGTAGTGCAAAGAAAAAACGAAAATGCACTTTTTTGGACTACTGTACTTCCCGTTACTCCCGCACTAGAAAGTATAGATTTGGTCGCCTCCGATTACAACTACACTCAGTGTGACAGTGTCCGGACAGGTTAGTGAATTTCGCCCAAAATGACGAGCACTACGAAATCTTATTATCATACCTTTCGAAACTTTATAGTGTTAATACTCAAACTGTTAACACTGACAGAAGTGGCATTTAGGGGGGTCAAAGTTGCCAAATTTTTTACCCATGTTGAGTGCGTACTAATCAGACTGCTATCAAGGTAGTCTAATCGGACGTTGTATTTGGAATATGTTTATAGGGGCTAAATACTAATATTTTGAAACTGAACCCCGATTTTCAATTTCGATGTGTTTAGAAAACTATATGGAAATATTTTGTGTTAATTAGTTACGTTCAATCCATGGACGACGCAACTATATTTCGACGTGTATTATGGCGCTTAGATATCGGACACGGGCTGTCTCTTTGTGTTGCGTTCGACACCTTGTATCATACGGTGTGGCTAACTTCGCCAAATTTGTAGCCCAAAATGGCTTCTACCGAAAAAAAACTATCCAAAATGGGACGGCAGCGTCACCTGACTTAACATGCGGTAGCATGACTTGTAAAACGCTATCAATATGGAGCGAAGTGAGTACAACAAACAGCATTTTCATTAAATGTCTGGAAACTCAGGTTGTCTGAAAACTGTCACACTGGGTGTATTGTTATGCAAATTAACCAATATGCAGAAAATCAGGGAAAGTTAGGTTCCCACAGACTTTGAAATTCTCCCACTGTTTTTCATGTGGGATTTTATCTCATGCAGTTATTGAGCCAGGGTAATCCCTGTGCATGTCAATTAATAGTGTAAGTGGGGACTGTCATCAGCGATGACTTGTCAATTGTATCATCACCATTATTGATTTACCACAACATCATATGATGTACTTTTGAGTATGTCTGCCCCTTCAGTTTGTGTAGAAATAGAAGTCAAACCATAATATGTTGTCACAGGCAGAGATTCACTAATATCAACTACTCCATTTTTCAATTGCCATACCTAAAATAGCACAAGTGATTTTTAAAAATGGATACAGGATTTTTTTAGCTACATGTTTGTGTAAGCTAGTCCTCACATGTTTATTTGTACCATAACGTCATCTACTGTAATTCATTGAGGAGTTAGATGTCATGCTCCCTGGATAGTACACAATTTGATATTTTTCTATGCATTAGGGGACGACTGCATTAACTTGCATGGTCCCTGAAACCAGAGTCCTTGCCTAAGCAACTCGGGTGACAAACAGAAGACTTTTAATCCCCAAGGTGTGAATGTTCCATTGTTATGTTTATCTAATCCAGCTGGTGCTATTGTAGTGCCATTGTAGGAAAGGCAGGTTTGTGAAATTGATCCTCTAGGGAAGTACGGTATTCCTAAGTTAATGGAGCTTCCCTAAATGGCAATCAGTTTACGGCAGTTTCTTATGCGCAGAAAAGATTAACACTATAAACTCTGGTTTATCTAAAGTGGCACAATATCATGTCACTGACCTGTGAAAAACAAGAAATTGGTGGGTAGTGAAACATTTAAGGACACTCATTGTCTTTTTGCTCTGCGCTCTCATCTATACCCCCACCTCTTATGAATGCATTTTTTCAAAATATAGATCTTTTATTTCTGAGGACTATAATGCCCTTCTAATTCTCTCCAATGATTACTGTTTGTGGTGTGGTGTTCCCAAGACTAATTGCTTGGAGTCTCTGTATTCAGTTGTTTTATTATGAATTATGTAAGTATCGATGTAAAAATGAATGTGTAGGGGAGGGTGTTCTCACAAAAATAATTGATTTATGTGATTGAATGCATTTTATGTAAATTATTGCAACTCTAATTCAAGTGAAGGATCGTTTAAAGTCTTTACATATTTCACATTCTGCAAGTAGTTCTGAAATTTGTAATGTCAACTGAGCTACGATCTACATGTATTTTCCTTTTATCAATAGGAAATACTTCCTAAAGAAGACGAAACCAGAAAGGAATTTGAAGGACTCATTCCATTTACTGTGTACCACTTCAAGGTTGCATGTATATCTAACTATATTGGTGCGAAAGTGACCATATGGAACAATAACACAATTAAATGGAGTGAATGGTCAGAAACTGTTGATGCTACAACTGAAGAAGCAGGTAGGCAAATGATATATATATTAAATTCTTTGGCAATTAATGTCACTCCATTATAAGACCACAAAAACTCTTCTGGCTGACTACATGTGCTGAATATGTGGACACAGATTGGTCATGCAATTTCATCTTGTACTGTATAGTTGTAGTACAAACTAAAATGTCAATAGAAGGTTTTGGTTTCCTGAACTATTTTGTCATGTCCTCCGTAATTGTGTTGAGTTAAGAATTTTGCCAGGACTTTGAGCAAAGGAATAAGAATTGGACAGATTTTCTTTCAAGAAAAATTTGATTATATGACAATTCTTTCAAGTTTTCTCAGCGTATTAGAGAGTCTGATTGACTTCACTGCATAGTCAATAAGTGTTCTGTATTTCAGCTCCAGGTGGCGTAGTGGAAATTACTGATATCAGTCAGTCTGGATTTGATGAATATGAAAACAGGGTGTACAGAGTTAAATGGGAGGTAAGATCGTTCTATAAGAGTTGAAACTTCTTATTAGTTGTTTAGGTGCAATAAAAAGCAGTCACGTGTGATACATGTTTGCTAATTAAAGATTTTACAATGTTAGTGTAGGGAATGAAAACCAATCCATTTCTAAAGTAGACTGAATCTCAAATCTTTAATCTCAGTAATTTATAGTCAATAGGGCACTTAGTTACATTACTGAAAAACCCAGGTTACCTAAAAATACCAATGGTAAGAAATACAGCTTCAATACATATCCCCAATGTAATGTTTAGCTCATATGTTCCAGCCTTAAGTTAAATTTTGATAACTGAACCGTAATTTTCACTTTGTTTCTCCAACATGTTTATAGCCAATGTCTGAAAATGAAGCCAATGGTATCATACTGGGATATAAGATTCATCAAAGACAAATTAACCCAACACATCAGGAAAATGACCTCAACACAATAGAGGACACAACAATAATTGTTGAAACCCCAGTGAAAACTTACCGTGTACCAAATAATATAACTAGCTATACTGTTAAAGGTGAGCATTTTCAGATGTTTGAACTTTACATCTCATGGGCTTCAACTTGAGATTGCTGCTGCTTTGGTCACTCAAATTGTTCAGCATAAACTCAAATGTGTGGACTGGTATTGAGTTTTTGTAAATGTATCAATGACATAAACACAGTTTGGCTAAAACTTAGTACAATTCCAAGAAGAAAAAATTATCTGATTTTGCCACTGATTTTTTAATAATTATTTCATGTAATAATACGTGAAACGAGATATTAAAGATGAATTACATTGTTACCGGCTTAACACGATGTGCATGTTTTAACAATGCGTATCAGGTTATCAAACAGTATAACCATCAGAGGACAAATTGTTCGACTTATAAACTGAATCTGTTTGAGATTTTAAGTATTTCAGTTCTGAACTACATGTAAAAGTTGTATCCTTATCATAGGTCTACGACCAGATCAAAGGTACAGTCTTGACATTGTGGCCTATAACAGCATTGCTGATTCTCGTCCAGCCTATGTCAATATTCCAGCTGTTCCAGGTAAAGAATCACCATAGTTACTTAAATTGTTCAAGAACTCAAAGTTTTTTACTAATGCCCATTGGATCTCAGTTGTCAAATTTGTATAAAGTTTTATTTTTATTTATTTTTGTTTTTTTATTTGGCTTCATTTAATGAGGGTAGCCTGGTAAACTCTAGAGAGAGTTTATAGATATGGACACTAACAATAAAGTCCTCTCAGCCCTTCAAACACTCAAATGAGTTGGGTCTTTTTATCTACAAAGTTATCTACAAAACTTTCCTGGTTGTGTACGACATACAAAAAAGTAAACAATGTATATTCTACTGTCCAGCTTCCATAAGTGTAGCTGTATGTTGCAGTACAACTTACCAACAACATTTGTCTCAAATATTAGTGTAAGCAACCATTTCTGTGCAAAGGCACTGGCAATTTCAACAGAGGGTGTGATTACTTGTGGCTCTTTTGAGAGAAATCCTTTGAGGATTCTAAATATACCGGTACTCATTTTCAGCTACTATAGACTATAGTCTATAGAAGCTGTTGCGATAGGTATCTGTCAAGTGTCCACCGTCAGTATGTATGTCAGTGTGTGTGTGTCCATTTGTGAGGATGTCTGTCTACTCAAAACTTTTGAGAACCACAGTACTTATACAGACTTGATATTTGTTGTATAGCTGCAATGTATGATTATGGCAAACTATCTTCTTGTTTTTTGATACATTTGGAAATATGCAGATTAGCTCAGGAAAAGCTGTGTTTGGTAAAAAGTCTTCCTAACCACTGGTCAGACAGCTCTGATATTTGGGTGCAGGTCCCTAGGAATGACTTTATTTAGATTTGTTCAATCTGTGATGAAATATGCAAGTTTGTATTTTTAAAGAAATTATTGTCATTTTCGGTAAAAATATGTTTAAAAATCTTCTTAAAAAGCGCTTGTCAGACAGTTTTGATATTTGGTACACTGGTCAGCAGTGATTACCTTCTTGAGATTTGTTGAAATTATGCTGAAATATGTAAATTTGTAATTTGAAGGCAATTTTGCCATTTTTGGCCAAAAATCTTCTTCAAAATTTCTGGTCAGACAGCATTAACATAACATGTTCCTAGGGATGACGTAAATATGATTTCTACAAATTATGCCAAAATCTGTGTGTTTTTAGCTACTGTAGACTATAGTCTATAGCAGCTTTTGGGATGGTTATCTGTCCGGCGTCCGTCTTCGTGCTTTTCCGATTACTATATGTGTTTGTACCGTGTCTGTTGGAAACGATAGCCGACTGGTTTTGTGTGAGGCCTAGCAGCTATAGGCGATGTTGCCGTGAGTGTGTGGGGGTTCGAATCCCATTTGGGTTATAGTAAAAATTATATTTCTTTAACCTGAGTGGACAGTTTCTGCTGGTGGATATTTACTTGTCCCCGAGTCTGTCTGATAGCTCAGTGAATAGCTTCGTGCTTTTCCAATTACTATACATGTCGCAACCACCCCAGTAAAAAACTGAGACAGCAAACCCCACTTTTTTATCAGCACTCAAGCCCTTCCTGTGTATACTCTAAGCATTACAGCTCAGGTGAAGCAAACACTGACTTCCTGATAAGACTGAGAATTTAATGTCCTCATCAACAATGTCTACATTAAGTAAGTGAATCAAGTATGCAAATCTGTTTTAGGCCTCGAAATTCTTCTTTCATATTTTGAAGGAAAATTAAATATTTTAGGGGCAATTATTGGAATTTATCAGTCTATTCTGGAGAAAATAATAAAATATCCAATCCACATAACAAATTTTTATTTTCCAGTTAAGTAGTAAATACAAAATCCACACAATGGCCAGTTTGATTACATGTATTAAGTGGTCTGTTGTATCAGTGTGCCCTTTAACTACCATGATTGTAAAAACTTTAGAGTCAATTTGAAAATTGCCCCTTTTCTTGACAATTTTCTTGTGTGTCTCAGAGAATATTTATGAATAACTCAAAAATAGGCATTCACAATATTTAGTTTTGGAGACGATATAATTTGCACCCTTTCAAGCGAGAGACATTCTCTGAGAAGAAGACACTCTGAGACTTTGATGTACTTACGGCCAAAACGGAGTCAGCGTGGACTCTCTCTCGTGCCGCGCAACAAAATAAACGTAGCAACTGACGTATATTACAGACAAAACATACAGACAATGTAGCAAATATCATGAAATCTTTTTTATTGAAAAGGCGTGCTGGCGTTACCAGGACTGTTTTGAACGTGCTGATTTCATCATGGGTGTTAGATAAATAGATCCATGTCTAGAACAAAAACTACTGAAAAAGGTTAAATTTCAATATTTCAACGATTTCATCCAACTCAGAAACGAAGGCTCTCAGTCTTTGGGGGGAAAATGACCCTAAGCATGGATAGGGTCTATGGAAACACTAACATTTTAAAACAAGAACATGCAAGAAAATGTCAACAAGTTCGTAAGCCTGGCAATACTAGTAGTGTTCCTTGCCATTCAAGGTGTTTGTGGATGCGATGGTGGAGGTTCTTTGGGAATGGGTGGAAACCATTCATCGGTACGGATACTAATTTGGTCGCTGATGTGTTTAGCAGGACAGGGGTGGACGAGTCGATCACAGTCACAGTCGCTGACGGTGTGCTCGCTGTTGTCGGAATTTCACCTGGACGTTGATAATAGACGTGCGGTGATGACCTGGTGGCATCGCATAATGCGGATGAGGTGTGTAGTACTGGCAATACGAAGGCAGCAATCTAAATTGAGCTGCGTGCTGCAGAGTTTGCTCGGTTGACGCTATCCCACTTTCGCTTATCACGTGATACCGCGCTGTTCAAGCTCTTTCTGTACAGGATTTACCGTATTTTTTGTTTTATTCTCAAACCCATCGTATTTTTTCACCATCGACTCAATAATTGAATGCCATCTCTTACTCCGTCTTTTTGACGAATCAGGATTTAGTTATCCGGGAGTTTGTAATAGGATGTACGGTCATACAGCTATCGGCACTCGCTGTGTTGAAATACAACGGTACGCTAAACAACCAAATGTAACGCTGAATCTACTTGTCAGCGCCGATGGCATTTGTCATGCAAACATAGTGGATAGGGCGTCTGACACTGATTCATTTCTAGCATTTTTTAACTGGGCAGCAAATTTGGTAATGGACGATGGTACTCCTTCGCTCATGGTTGGCGACGTCGTCATTGTTGACAATTGCCCAACTCATCACAATCGTGGAGGAGAACTTTTGGCACAATTCTTAGATCACATAGGAATACAGTACATTTTCACGCCAACTTACTCGCCTGACTTCAACGTAGCTGAGTATGTTTTCGGACACTTAAAGACACTGTAAAAGACCGATATTCAGGCATTTGTTTGAGGACAATAAACAATATGCTGTCCTTTGCGCAGTAATGGAAATTACGCCTGGTAATTGCCTCGGCTTTTATCGCAAAGTTGGCTATTTGACCATGTAGTTTTTCCTGGGAAATAGGTCCTTTTCCTGAGAACGAACCAGGTAACCCTAGAAAGACGGTTGCGGTTTTTCTGTCATTTCATTTTACAGTCCGCAGTATACCCGGTATATCTCGCTGGAATGATGAATGTTTTCAGTGTGTTTCAAATTAAAATATTAATCCGTCTGTAGAGAAATTCTGCACACGTAATTATCTGTCACAAAAAGGATACAAATTGAATATTTTGTTTGATTTGTGCGATTGTTTGATGGCGTTTAGTTTGGGTGTTCTGTCTGAAAAAACGTCAGTGAATGCATTCGCTTTGTTGCGCAGCACAACAGAGAGTCCAAGCTGACTCCGTCTTGGCTATACTTCATTTACTTCCAAATAAAACACAAAAATATTCAAGCCCGTGAATATTTTGCAGTCGTACTTAGTCTCAGCAGCTGCAAAATCAGTGTTGATCCATGGCTGAATGTATACATGGATTATGTAACCTTTGATTGTATTGTTTATGTATTGCATTAACTTCCAACCCCAGTAAACCCGATTTAGAAGGCCTCACACCGGTGTATGTTGTAATGGGGTGGTCGCCTCATGATGTGTTTGTACTGTGTCTGTGTGTCGTCTGCTCCATGCACACTGTGTTGTTCGTTCACGCACAGGATTGTAACATCTAAGTCGGTTGCTGTGACCAACTCTTTTTGGTTGGAAACGGTAGCCAACTGGTTTTGTGTGAAGCCTTGCAGCTAGGCGATGTTGCCGTGAGTGTGTGGGGGTTGGAATCCTGTTTGGGTTATAGTAAAAATTATATTTCAGTCTTTATGTCCGTCCACTCAAATATCCTGAGAACCGCAGGACTTACAGTTTTGGTATTTATTATGAAGATGCAAAAATATAATTCTGAGAAACCATCTTTTTTATTTTTTATATTGTTGAAAATATGAAAATTAGTAAAAAAAATGCGGTTTTGGTATGAAACCTTCTTCATAACCGCTGGTCAGAGAGCTCTGATATTTGGTGTACAGGTCCCTAGGGATGATCCAATGTAGATTTGGTCATATTGTGATGAAATATGCAAATGTGTATTTTTAAGGAATTTTTTTGTCATTTTTGGTCAAAAATGTATTTCATCAAAACCACTTTTCTGACAGCTTTGACATTATGTATACAGGTTCATAGGAATGATCAAAAATATGAGATATTCAAATTATGATGAAATGTACAATTTTGTATTTTTTGGGGCATTTTTTGCCATATGGTCAAAAAAATTATTTCTCAAAAGTACTCGTCTGACAGCTTTGATATTTGGTTTACAGAATACTACAGATAAACTAAATATGATATATTGAAATTATGATGAAATCTGCAATTTTGTTGTTTTTTTTGCACAATTTTTGCCATTTTTGGTCAGAAATTTTGTTTCTCAAAAAAAACACTTATCTGATAGCTTTGATATTTGATGTAAAGGTTGTAGGGGTTGTCTCAGTGTGATATATTGAGATTTGATGAAATCTTCAATTTTTGTATTTTTGGGTCAATTTTTGCCATTTTGGTCAAAGTCTTTGTTTATCAAAAGTTATATGATAGCTTTGATATTTGGTATACACTTTTTTGGGGGTTTATCTCAATGTAATATATTGAAATTATGATGACATCTTCAATTTCAGTTGGTAGTTTTGCACCTAATTTTGCCATTTTTAGTCAGGTCATCCTGAAGTGGGCTATCAAAGATATCCACCTTTGTCATCAACACGTGTCACAAAAAGTAATTCTTAACAGAGCTCTGTCAACTGTTAGGTTGCTTGTTTTTTCAAAACTGCTGGTCAGACAGCTGTAATATTTGGTTTACAGGTCCCTAAGATGATCTTAGTGAGATAATTTCATACATTCAGGAAATACTTAATTTAGTATCCATGTCTGTAGTAGCTGCAGGGACATTGGCCCTATGTTTTATTTTTGAGACTTTTTGTCATTTACAGTCAATTTGATTATTTCTTCAAAACCACTGGTTCGACAGCTTTGATATTTGGTATCAGGCCCCTTTTAGGATGGCCTCAGTGAGATAATTTCATATGGTTAGGAAATACTTAATTTTGTATTTTGGAGGAAGTTTTTGCCAATTTTGGTAAAAAAGTCTTCTAAAATATTGCTAGTCTGATAGCTTTGCACTCGTATTTTGTATTTGGGGTATATAAGTCCATATGGCTGACCTAAGCCATATACTTTGTTCGTGCATTGCAAGACATTTAAAAAAAATTTTAAGTGATGTAGTCATATTTGATTGAGGAAACAAATCTGAGGCTATTTCACATAATGGACCAACCTAAAGCAAATATTTCATGGAGGAAACCGAAACACTGATGAGGATTAGGATCTACATGTATTCCATGTGGCAGGGTGAACACTCTACCAGGAATACCAACTCAACTATAATTGTCGTAGTTCCAATCAACATCATACACACAGCTGTCAGGTCACTAATTTATTAAGTAATCATCACAGAATGGGGTCAACCAAGCGCTTCTCATACACAGGATTAATAAGATGAGAGGATGACATCAGGTCATTCCACCACACAAACTGAATAAAACAATAATTTTGAGCACATTTCCCTCAAACACAATATAAATTTGCACTTTCTAACTAAGGTTCAATTTACGTGTATCAGTGATCATTGAACTAATGACCTGTGTTTTTCTGCTTTCGATCACAACTATCAACTCACTTGGACAATGTTAGCCAACAACTTAACAACTTAGCCGGCTATTGAACCACTCTTTTTTGGGAGTGGAGATTTAGCCGAGTGGTTCTGTCTGTGGCCTCTAAGCTAGGCGACTGATGCCGTATGTTGTGGGTTCGAATCCCATTGAAAACTATCCGTATTGACTTCCTATACATTTTGCTTGCAATAAATGTCAAAAAAATTTGTACATTAATATCTGATCCAAACAGGTATTCACATTTGATGTTACACATACTTCTTACACACTGGGAAATAATTGAAATCTTTCTGGTTTTTACTGATGTCCAACAGTGGAAAGTTTGAGAAGTGGTTGTTAGTTTCATTCTAATCGGTTTATTCAGTTTACATGTACAGTTTATATTGCACATTTTATGCCCGGTTTTTCTCTGTTTTACGTAACTGTGATTAAATCACCCAAACTTTCCAAGTTTGGACACCACTAGCACTTTTTTCAGGCCACTTGTTGAAACATCTATGTTCATGGCATTTAGCTAACTGACTGCTATGCCAGGGCCAGGATAATCAGTATTATAGATATTGTGAGTTCAAGCACCACAAAAAGTAATGCATCCAGTAAGACTGCTTCAAATTTGATGACACTATAATTATACATGTTGCTCATACAATGATGTGCTGGCACTGAAAAGCATTAAGCAGTATCAAACTATTTTGTATATTTAATGAATCATCATCACAGAAACCGCTAGTCTAATAGACATTGATGTTTCAAAATTTTTTTGTCAAACTGGCTGTATATTATCCACTGTGTGTGAGAGACAGATGGCAAAGATACTATAGGCATAGTTGGCAGTTTTCTATGCAAGCTATTGATGAATGTCTGTGTATATAGGGAGATTGTAAGTATAAGCCATACGGGAAAAAATTTTCTGCCCTAAGAATGTTGCCAAAGGACCTCTGCACTCACAATATCTGGTACTATGAACTTCCTCAGTACCATCCATATCATAATGTTCATACAAAAAGTAGACATGATCTCCAATATATCAATCCAAACACTTTCTTATTTCTTATATAAAGTAATAATTTGCCAGTAAATACATGTACATTTATTATAAATTATTTGTATAATTTTTTCATTCTCTGTGTAGAAACGATTAACAAGCTTGACGCAGTAGCAGCCATCCTTATACCAGTCGGAGCAACTATATTAATATTGTGTGGTTTACTGGGTCGACCTCTCTACAGGAAAGTTAGGGGAACTGGTTTCTTTGATCCTGTAGCAAGAGTCCAGCTTCCTGGTGATTCTGAAGTAAGTAGTATTGGTATTTGCATAATATGTGAAAGTAAAAAGAAATCCATACAGGAAATATTCCAAATTGTGAAGGTTCTTATAAGATTACATCTGATGTAAAAATGATGTATTTGATGTGTTAAATTCTTTCTGGGCAACAGAAATTACAAGTACTGATAATTGCCTTGAAGGTCTGTGTATGTCTTATTACAGATTTATCTTGGGAGTGAGTAAACGTACTCCACTTGAAGGGATAAGAGCAGAATTTGGCAGATTTCCATTAAAGATCAATATTTATATGTCTGTCATTAAATATTGGTGTAGGTTAAATAGTTTGCCAGGAAATCATATTCTGAAACAGGCACTTCAAGAAAACATACATATAAATTCTCCTTGGGCAAATTTTATTCTTTGTAATTTGGAAAGTTACAATCATATGAATGTCTTCAACTCCTTAAGAGTGACATCATATGCCCAGTTAAACAAGAAATTAAAAAGGAAGATATCAAGCTAGTATTTGAATTCTTAGGAGAGAGAATATGTCAAACGATACTAGAAAAAATAGAGGAGGTAATAAATTGCGTACATATGATGAGTTTCATTTATTATTCTCATTTAAAAAGTTTATCACTGAACAAGTTTTATTGTTACAGGAAAGTGGAATAGATTGCTCCACTTTTTCCAGTGTCACACAAAAAGAAACGGCCCTTAAAAGTGTTATGGAGTATAATTTTTTAGATCTTGCAATATTCTTGAAGAACACTGATTTGTGCTGATCGACCCTCCAGTAACCTTCCCAATGTTAAACAGTTTGTTTATTGCACAACTTGGATACTTTGTTGTCCTCTTGAAAGTGTTCAGTTTTGTACTTTGTCCAATTTTGGAATGTACCATACCACACTCTCTGCTTGTGTGAGTTGAGTATAATAAAGATTGATTGATTCATTGATAAAATTCTTTCTGACTGTTATCAATAAGTTTATTTTATAGACTAACAAATGTAAAAAACCATTTACAGCATGAATTTAAATTATTTTTGAAAATTTATAACCAAAAATGGTTAATTGAAAATCAGTGCCAAACATTTACAGAGTTACAGAGTTACAGGTTTAAATTGCAGAAATGTTATTTTTCACTTAGGAGGAATAGTCAAAGTCATCACTAGCATTGAATTTCAAACATACAGTTGAGCAGACCACATTTTTGGCAAGACTGGAGAAGGCTGGGACCTCAGCGAACAATTTGCAAAGTAACATAATGCTAGGGGTTAATTTGCCACAAAAGCATCAGAATGCTGAATTGTTTTGATAAGGAAGATTTGGGCAGGTATTCTTTTGGTGAACCAAATTTTCTTTTGATTTAAATATCATCGACTGTGTATATAAAATTTAATGAAATTTAAAATATCTTAATTTACAGGAAAACAACAGTGCAGTTCTTACCAGAGAAAGACGTCAAGTCCAAGTGGAATCAGAAGTCTATGATGATCTTGTTATCACACACCTAGGTGAACCAATACCTGCACAGTCCAACAGCAATACACAGCCAAAATCATTATCAGCTGATAGAAGCTGTGTGTACAATATTACAGACAGAAATTCCGGTAGCAGGACTTCATATATTCACAGTGAGAGAAGGGATGCTGATAATATTTCTGAAAGAACTGAAATCATTCCTGATTTGATTGATGATGATGATGATGATGATGATGATGATATTAACATTTCAAACTTTCTGGGTGATATGGATCAAGAATTCATGTCAACTTTTATGCAAGACTCCACAGACAAAAATAATAATGATGATGATAAAATTCAATTGTCATGTCTGTTATCAGAACCAGAGCAGTCTGAATGTGCAACTATCAATAATGATTCAAACTACCAGGATTCAGAAAGAAAACAAAATATTCACAATCAGTTTCAATATGACCTAGAACAGATAAGCCAGGATGAGATAATGCCGTTACTATCACAGGCACCAGGAGAGACTGCATGCGTTCTTGCCGATGAGGATGTGGACTTTCAGACTTCAAAACACAAACAAGATATTCCCAAACAGTCTCAATATCAAGGGGAAAGGATAAGCCATGATGAGATAATGCCATTACCATCAGAAATAGCAGAAAAGACTGGATGCATAGTTTCCAATGAAGGTTTGGACTACCAGACTTTTAAAAGTGAACAAGATATTCCCAAACAGTCTGAATATCAAGTGGCACAGATCAACCGGAAAACTCACTCAGGGTATTGTCAAGCCACTGAATATGACTGTGTCATAGATGACTCATTGACTTTGTTGGAACCACAATCACAAAATACTAAACTCTTGACAGATGCTGATGACAATAAGGAAAGGAATACAGATCGCAGCAGCTTTGATTATAGTCATCTGGTATCAGACATTGATCAATGATAATAATGAAGACATTTCTGATGGTATTATCCTTCCAACTGGTTGGCTCAGACCAACAACAGTGGATGACAGTCATTACAGCACGATTAACGGCTGTCATCAACCCAGATTTGACATGCATAGGTTTGACTGTAATGATTGATTAATCAACCACTGTGGATGCATAAAAACAATATGGGCAACTGTTAATATATGCTATATATAGGTATTGTTAATGTATGCTATATACATGTATAGATACTATATGTATACCTTCTTGATTACCAACCAGTTTTTAATTTACACATTCCTGGGCGATCAACTAGACAGAAAAGGTAATTTCATAAACCTGGTGGTAGAGTTAAATTTACTAGCAATTCACTTATTAATCGCATTCCAAAGCTATATAATAGTTTTTATCAATGTCTGCCAATTTAATATTTCTGTTTTGAGTTTTAAAAGAAAAGCTAAAAGCCTTTGTTTTTGATTTTTTACTTTGTCCTCGTTGTGCATGTCATTTGTTTTAACTAGCTTTCTTGTCCTGTAACATCATGTTATTTGTTTTTTACTAAAATCCTCCTGTAAGTGCGGATGTATATGGTTTTTAACTGTATCATATCTGTGTTGGAGTTCGAAATAAATAAATAAATAAATACCTAATGCAAGTGACGTAATCTGTACGCGAGAGTCTGTACAGTGCCACCAGTGTTTGACTTTCACTGCTGAGAGTCTAAATTGCTATATCTTGTGAGATTCAGTAAAAAGTTTTACTTGACTGCAGATTTTCTATGTCTGCCTCTTTTATATTTTTTTCAAGCTTTTGACAACAGTGAACATTGTGGTCGAGTAAACTGTAGATGTGTACTCTCCTTAATTTTAACAGGTATGTTTGGTATAATATTTCAGTGATTTTTTTATTAAGTTTTGCTCAGTTGAAAGTTTCAGATTGCTGCCTATGAGGAGACGAGCCATGTGTTTCACGAGCTATTTTAGCAACTGTGCAAGTGAACTTGTCATGCGCTTATTGATCACATCGAAAAGACACAAAAAATAGTTCTTAGTCACTGATACGGGACTAATGGCTCTGGAAAGGATATATACAAATTATCTCCACTGAAGTTTAAGTATTGTAGTATTTTCAATTCATTATTTAGAAAGAGGCCTTGTAGTTTAGTGTCGTAAAGTAGTGAGCGCAAATTTAGATCAACTGTTCAGGTTTTCATGCATGTGTTGAAGCAGTACGCCAAAGTTTTCAATGCATTTCCTTCTTGTAAGAGATTATACATTTTGGAGATTCATTAAAAAGTTTTACTCGCATATAACTGCAGATTTTCTGTGTCTGCCTCATTGATATTTCTTTCAAGCTTTCAACAGCAGTGAACATTGTGGTCAAGTGAACTGTAGATGTATGCTTTCCTTTATTTTAACAGGGTTTCCCTTGTACTGGCTGCACACAAAGAATGCCAAACAGCCAAACAGCACACCAAACAGCTTGCTGACACTCAAAATTGCCAAACAAACATAAATTTCTTGAAACTATAGAGGGAGGATGGGTGCAAAAGGGACATGTGCACAGTGTCAGCAATGAAGAGCTGATTTACAAAGGCTAGTTCGGGTAGAGGTAGAGGTGTAAAAGTCAAAGGTCAAAGCATACAGGCAGGTATCAATGATTAAGATATATCACAGCAGAGGTGTGAAAGTCTATTGAAGGCTTTAACACACAAAGAGGGGCATTGTGGATTAAGACATCAAGATCAAGGTACATGTGTGCAAGCCACAGGCCAATGAACAAAAACGGGCATGGCAAAATAACACAACTAGTGAGTGGTGCAAAGGTCAAAGGTCGATGAACAAAGAGGAGCATTAAGATTGACAACAGGGGAGAGAAGAAAGAAGAAAAGCAGTCTAGAAAAGAAAAAAAAAACAAACCGACTGGTGCATAAGAAATTAATGTTAAAGGTCACCAGCTGGTATCCCATCAACAGAGAATGGAAAGGCCAGGAGTGGAGGGACAATGGAATGGCTGGCCCTCTGAACTCAGATTAATAGAAAGACATACCATAATCACTTGACAATTTTCCCCAGAATTCTATAGAATATCTGTTGACTTTACATTAATGTTCAAGATGTTTGGAAGGTTTGTAGGATTCACACCCTATTGAAGTTTGACAGAAACTTTCCTATGCAATTGCAGAGAATGAAAATAGTTAATGTCGAAATTTGTGGAAATTACAAGTTCACATTTTGTATGTGTATAAATATAAGACAGCTTATATGGGAAGTCAGTGGCGGCTGTCTGTATGTTTTTCAACATCTGTTATGTAGGTCATTTTCCCCACACTCATGACGTGAGTTAAATTAGTCTAGAACATTCTCAAGGTCACTGTCCTTCACGACCTCACGAACTTGAATTGAATTAGTCTTGTTTGGAATGTTCTGGAAATGTAATTGGTCGTGTAAGGGAGATAATTTTAGAGCAGTACTTAGCATATCAATAAAAGTTATAGATTGTTCTTATATGCTCTTATATAACCACATGAGTATAAATAGGGGATCGTGTCTCTTGCATGTTACTTCAAGTCTTTGGAAACTCCAGTAGTATTAATTTCAATACTTTTCAAGTAGAGCTTTGCCGTCCCAGCTGAGATAAGTAGCCTGTACACTTTTACAGTTTGTATTCTATCCCTGACTTAGCGATCACTTTTATTTTCATAATAAATTTCGTTTTATACGGAAATTGCTGAGTTCACCTTGTGTTCATTTTCTTTCACGTAACACATCAAAAACTTGTAAAGCACAGCACCTACCTTTATTCTTCAGGTAAATCCAGGAGTGTCATCGATATGCAAATAAGTAAACGCAATTTTGAAAAACGCCTTCACAATAGAGTAAGTCTTTAAACAGAAATGTGAAAAAATGCAGCCTCTATTGTAATTTCACATTTAATAAGAACATAATTTGCAAAATTTACAAGAAGGTCCTTTTGTGTAGATTTGATTGAACAAAAAGTTAAGAATTCTATGTTGAGACAATGTGGACCAAGAGATATAATTTCAAGATACAAAATTGAACTATGTTTAGGAAACAAGGTGCTGCGAATACTTCTTAGATCAAAAGCTTTGGGATTTCATTTTCAGAGTTTTTCATTACATCGTACCTTGCATTGCAAAGTTTTTTTTAATGGGAGCTGTGCACTTCAAAGTTATGCAGTTTGTCAGAAGATCAAACACATTTTTTCTTTCTTTGTATGAAAGGTCAGCAATTTTAGAAACAAATGAGACTTGTCATTCATAAGCAATTTTAGGATGATCCTATTATTAATATTAAATTGGTGATTTTGGGAAGGTTCAAAAAAGACTGTAACTCGGATTGTCAGTGTTGTTATGTATTTCAATTTAAAACATTGTGCTTTTGAAGCAATAAAAAGCTAACGATTACATGTCAGAAACTGTTAGCTGTAGCAATAACAACCACCCATGCACATTTAACCGTGTTGCATTCTGTATAGGTCTTGCGGCTGACATTTGCCCCATTTAAAATTTTACAATATGTGTTTAAAGATCAAAACACTTAGATTTTATCACGCTGGGTTATATTGACTTTAAACCCCTACCTCCGTTGAAAGACGGTGTAAAATATATTACCTGTGATTGTACATAACTGTAGCGATAACATCCGCCCACGCTGAGTTCATCGAATTGCACCCAGTATATCAAAGTGATATGGCTGGCTGTTGCCCCTTCCCCCTGAAATTTTGTGAAGTTTCAGTTACATGAATCAACAAACAGATCAGTGAGCAAACTGAACAGCTACGTCATGAAGCTGATGGTTTCAATACCAGACTGACGTCATCACTGTTACTTAGGTGTAGTCTGTGGGAAAAGGAAGGCATCGATTATACCAAGAAGCTGAAGATGTGGAGTTAAAAAGCTAGCTGAATAGATCATCGATAGTATCAAGTATTTTAAACATTATTCCTAAGTTTTCGAGATGTATATTTAGAACAGTGAAGTGCATGTAAGCAATTTTAAAAAATCCTGTTATCGTTACAACCCCTCCTCCCTCTGTTACTTTTGAGCGTGCCAATAATTGTAACTTTTGATTATTTTTCTCACACTGTTTTTTATATAAATTGAAAGTTCTTATTTTAGTCCCAAAGGGATGTTTTGAAACCGATTACACCCACTCATGTAATTTAGTTTTTGCCGAGTCAGTACTGTCAAAATTTCGGTTGTTAGAGGAAAAGAATAAAAAAATTGTTGCAGCACGGGCACACTTGCCAATGTTTTGTTTTCTGTTTTAGATTTACTTATCGACAATAATAACGCGATTTAACTTGTGCAGGCTGAGTTGATATGCTCAATACTGTGTATCTCACCGTGTTTTGGAATAACTACAAGAAAATATGGTTGACATGAACAAAAATGAAAAAGTAATCCACAGTTAGTCACTGACTCTCACGCCAAATCCCCATCAACAAGTGCTAGAAAAAACAAGTGTTCGAATTGTCAGTATTGTTCCCGGAAGTAATTTACATCCATATTATGGAACTGCTAAAACAATATACCCTTGGCCAAATTGACATCAAACTGTTTCGGAAAATTGGCATCAAAATAGCGAGAATAGAAACTCCTTCAGAGCGGTTACCGGCTCTGTAATCCCCTTGACGTATCTCATTGTACCAGCGGTGACATGTGACCATCAAATAGGTTTGGTTTGGATCAACTTACGTGAATGGCCAAGTGTGCTGACTAAATCTGCACGTCTATTTATAATAGTCATGGCTTCTATAATTTTTTTTCTGTTAATACTTTGAGATTCTGAAGATCTGATTACTAATAGCGAGGGAATGGAAATCTCGAGTAACTTAGCCTGCTAACTTCGCTTACGATAACACATAACTTTCTGTTGTGTGCAGAAAGGTTAGCGTTGCTGAAGCCCAATTTATTTGTAACGTATTTGAACCCAGGAGCAATGCGTTTTATTTGGGGGTTGCCATCACAGCGAGGAGTAAGTGTGGCCATTCTATGAGTTAATACCATCACAAGTGGTGGAGTGGGGTATATTAAAAAACTCTAGAAGCTCATTACACATATTCCTCTTCAATCAGACAACTACATCAAGTGCACCTTATCTTCAAGTCAATCATATGCATGTATATCCATTTTTAATTTCATCTGCCAAAATTTGGGCTCAGCCTGCGGTACAATTAAAAGAAAAGTCTGAATACCAACAAACGACAGTATAAGCATTTCCATCAACGTGATATATATTTTATTTCACAATTGTTTGTTACCAGCAGTGCCACTATCATTTTGCAAACTGCTAATCTCAAACGACATACGAATCATCTTGATGTCATTGGTGCTGAAAACTACAGAATATGATGACAAGGAAAGCCAAGAACAAAAGAAACATTCAACATTCCAAATCTTAAGGCAATATAATTCATATTATTCGCACCATCTCTGTAAATGGCAAAAAATAAAGTCATGGCCAATATTATGAGCTCCCGGTAGGACGCTTATTTAAAAAAACCCAAATTGATTATGTCTAAAATAAAAATGAAAAAGAAGACAAGTCGCGCAAAATTGTGGCACATGATATACAAATGCCAGTGGAACCAACAGTAAGCTTGCTTGGCAGCAAATCCAACTTTAAGAGTCCCCTCTGATTCATCGTCTTTTGGGCAGCAGTGAGACAGCAATTGTATGGTCGGCATAGTCATAGTCTCATTTAACCAAGAAATGACCGACATCAAACACATTATACGTAGTTAATATATGACTCTAATTGAATGCAGATATTCACATAGCCAACCATACTTCAGATATTTGTCAAACATTGCCAACTTATATGGCTGTTTGCTTTGGATGGATGAGTGGGGATGAAGGGGAGAGGTCTTGAGATGTTGCCAGGGGTGCGGATCATTTTACCGGGGTATTGAACATTTTGGTCATTTTGAGAAGTTTGGTGAGTCATAAAAAACATCGACCCAATTAGCTACGGAGCTATTTATATTGGTAATATTAATTATAAGGTACAGGTGTACTTTTGACGGTTCAAAATAAAAAGCACAACAAACTCTACGATTGTTCACGGTAGGGAAGAGTCAAATTTTATAAAATGTTTGACTCAAAGTGATAATTTGGGGTCAAACGTTACTCTAGAGTCAAAAGGGGGACCAAAATACTAATTTAATGAAAACATTCTAGTCTACATGCGGCGAAAGCGCCGTACATTTGTCCATACCCTTCCCTTGGCAGTGTCCTTACCACTTGCATTTAGTACCCAGTGCGCAAAAATGGTCTAAGTCCCCATGGTATTTAGAACATCACAGGATTTATTAGGTGTCACAAAATCCACTTTAACGCGGTACAGTTCGTTTTAGCCTTATCAGCGACAGACTAATGCATTAGGGATAGTGGATCTTCCAATGGTCTGAAAAATAAATTATCAAGTCCTTTACCCATTTTGTCAGATGGAAGTTGCCAAGAGAATCTTCTCTTCCCTCACGATGTTTCCTTCCGTATTGTCAGGTTAGGATGACTTACATGATATAACACATTAGAGCAACGCTGGCTTAAAATATGCACTCGTTTATACAGTCTTGTGTTAAATAAAAAAGCGTTTATTAGATACTGAAGTATAAAGCTACAAAGCTAACTTCTGAGTCTCTCCGTCGTCGTACGAGTAGGTTACCAGAGATCAACCAAAACCTTGCTTCGCTTATCGGAATTCTCCACCATTTATAACCACTGAGTCATTTGCTCGTCGTACGAGTAGGATACCAGAGATCAACCATAGTGGCTTGTGGATGACAAATAAGAATTTTTATTTCTTTGACAAAGATGCTTACAGAAGAGCCCGCTGATGATAAAAGGCTGCTATACCAAAACTACTACCTAACTTTGTACGCTCTTAGCTTAATTATATAATTGTATATTTGATGCATCCATAATAATATCTCGAGGTAAGGGAGTGTTCAGAATTTACTTCCGGGGCAACCCATTGTTCCCAAGAAAAATTAGGGGGAAGGGTGGACAAAAATTCCAATCACTTAGGAGGGCTCAGGAAAAAACACATCAATTAAACATTTCCCAGAAGTCCTGATCCATAAAATTATGAATGTCTGTCAAAAATATCTGGTGAAAAATTTACAAATTTGCTGCTCCTACGTGAAAAAAGGGTTGCTTTCCAATAATTCCGTATGAGCATCCAGTAGATCATGTGCATCAATACTATGGTGCCAGATTGTTGAATTATTGACCATAGTTATCCTGTGTACAAACGAAATTTGCTGTAGTCGAGAAGTGATCTCAGTGTGTATGAATCAATGAGAATTGTGGGTATGCTCACAAATTGTGTAATGATACTAATACTTTAGAATCACATTCATTCTGATTTGTATGATCAAGGATTTCTGAGTGACGGCTGGCAGAAAAAGGCAAAACAAACAAATTAACATCTTTTAATTCGTATCATCAGAAAACATGCGCATCATGACTATTTTAAAGTTTGTAAAAAAATGTGAAATATGCATGCTCTGTCAGCTTTGAAAAAAAATGCACTGCTTACAAAAAGTGAACTTTGCCGTAAGCTTCACCTGGGTTATCTGCATTTACGAACTTTGATTGTGAATGATACTAGCAGAAATATAACAGATACATTATGTGAATTCATGTTATAGATAAATTGTACTGTCCAACAAAGGTTCTGTAATATTCATCAGGACTGTTGCTTTCAGTGGCAGTCACTATGTTTTATGGCAACCAACTTTTAAAAAAAAAGAAAAGGAAATAATGGTTGGGCTTCCCAAATTTTCACCGTGAGTCTGCAAGTTATTCAGCATCATCAGATGAAAATGTATTCTGGACTCGTGCATGTAGCATCTTACTTTCCATAAATATCTGGAGACTTGCAACTTGTGTACCATTAAACCTTAAAGATAGATATCACTTTGCCAATTATGTGCTCTGACAATGTCTGAATTATGTGCTTGTCTTCGTGTGTATCATGTGTATTAGTGAGAAAACTTACGTTGTAGTCATGTTCATTTGCACAAATTGCACGGTCAAACGTACAGAGAACATTTGCATGGCATCCGAGAATGAAAGTAAAAAATGACTGGTTTTGCCTTGCAGTGAGATAAATAAGTCTAGGTTTGATGCAAATAGCGATTGTTCTTGACATAAAAACGTAGAAGACTACCCAGGGGCTATCCAAAAGTAGTCATTGCATAGGATTGCATACATGTAGAAATGTCAGAAACATACTAGGAATATTGTCCAATGAAAGCTGCTTTATTGAAAAATGTAACACAAATACCATGTTACTGTGCTTGATTTTTAAACAGAAGAATAATTGTATGTTTTTCTTTGAAAAATCACTGATGTAAAAGTGCTGACTCAGCATTTTCCACAATTTTCGTTACATTATATAAGGTGGCATTATTTGTTATTTGTTATTATAACTATTTTTATCCATCATATGACTATGGTTTTCTTTGAACAGGTCAAATTTGCAATAAAAGTCATATGTATGGCTCAAAATCATGGGATTAATGGACAATTGAAAATAAATTATCAAAAAAAGTAGATTTAGATCAGCCATTTTACAAGCAACAACATATGTGATTTCTAGAAAATGACAGTATTCTTGGTATGGGGTAGTTCCCCACCTTAAAAGCCTGTACCTTCCACAGTCAAACATTTGCTAAGTTTTTCAATTCATTTCCACCTATGGTAGAGTACTTCTGAAAAAGTGAGACAACTTGTCTAGCATTGTAACATTACTTTTTTGAAAACAGGCTTCTTTTATCATGTTCATGCAAAAGTGGTGATAAAATGACATCTTGATAACGGCATTTTCCTAACTGCATCTCTTGGAATTTGCAAACAGTGCATTAACCCCCAGGTACTCATACGTGACTTCCCATGTATGATCATCTGCGTATCTATGAAAACAACTATTCCAATGCCAATTATTTAACAATTATTCTGACCCGATTTGAATGAGGTATAATCACATTTAACTTTGGAAATGACATTTTTGACTTATTGTGCTCTCAACTACAGCATTATAGCACTAGATGTTTAAGGGCAGAGAAAACAGCATCCTCAGCGTACTCTTCTATATTTTTTAAACTTATCTTCTATACATTTTAAACTTAATTAGACTAAAAGCGTAGAATTTGCTGTTTAAGGGTGATCGAGCCACTTGCTACGTCATCATAGCTGCAAACAATAGAATGCGCACTCTACGACGCTCGAGTCCACTGCACGGGGCCGTGCTCTCTGTAAAAATTACACCGTGGTTTTGATCTTGATACAACTTATTATCAGAGCTTTTAGCATGAAAGCGGACGTTATTAGTGATGATTGAATGATCATTATATTATCTTCGAGTTGTAAGTTTTAAATGTTTGAATGTCGATATATTTACAATGTATTTAAAAATCCCAACAAAATAATTTGAAAAGGACATATTTCTCATCAAATTGTGATTTTTCCCATTTCACATATGGGGAGGGGTGACGTTAAGCGATATGGCATTGTAAATAGGCTGGTGATCCCATATATTTGATGCATATATAATGTGCAATATATGAACACTAATTAATTTGAAAATAAACAAAATTGTTGGATCGGAAATCTAAATAATTCTACAAAGTATGGATAAGGCGTGGTCGTTACCTTTAAGTTACAACTTGTTTTGGAAGACCTGAGAAGTGATTATTAAAATCCTTATGCATATATTCAGCTGAAAAATAGCTGAAACTTTCATTTATTACTCAATGTGGTTCACATGTAAATAAAACAAGTGCAGCATTTCAAGAAAGGAACTGAAAGTAAATACATCGGGTTGGGCAAGGCTTACGGGAGATTCATAATTTCTGTTTTTCGAATTGGATAAAGTGGGTGTATTTCAAATCCGTCTAACTGCCAAATTAATCTGGTGAAAGAGAAAAATGACGAAAATTGTTGGTAAAACATTTAGTGGTTCGATCACCCTTAATTGTTGTACGGTTTTCGTGTCATTCAAGGCGAATGGCAGGAAATATTCTATAGTTACACTACTAATCATTAACATGCACCAGATCAGTCTGAATTCTTTCTAATAGCCAATCTAAGGATTAGGCGACATCACTGCCCAAAAATGTCATTCGGTTTTTGTATTTCTGTCTTGCCTTGAAAAAGACTTGAGGTTTGTTGTGATCTTGCTCACAAGATTGACTCTCCTCACAGAACAATGAATGTTTTCAATTTTATGTAAAATCCCACATCCTTACTATACCCATAATTATTGTAACAAGTTTTCTGACCTGGAGCCTTGTCATTTTGTGTACAAAATACAAAATATCCTCAGTTGACAGAGTGAAGAGCTTTTTTGAAATAAACACAGGCAGTTAGATAATAAATTGCACTCGCTCTTAGGAAATGTTAACCTCCCAATCCCCTTCGTATAGTTGAAATTTATGGCAAGTGAAAACAACAAAGTTATAAAACCAATGTTTTTAAATTTATGTTTCATTGAACACTGTAGTTTATTGCAGGGTTGATGTGTTTCATTGTTACACAGTGACAGAGGCCAACCTTGCTGCCTGCACACAAGGTATATAAATAGTGTATGCGTCATGCATGTTTGCAACCGAAACTAAATTCCAGCTGTCACCTCAGAAAAAAAGCTTGGCTTAGAACACAGAACAAGTCAACCTGTGCAAAATCACACTTAATATGCCAGTTAATTAAAAAAAATATTCTGTACTTTTTGTATAATCAACTGCTTTCGAGTGAAACTGAAAATAAATGCAAGCTATGCTTTCAGTGTAATTGCATTGAAAAGATCAAGTCATGTGAGAAAGTACATGTACTACAAAAGTCACGTGCACCTGACATTAAATTAATTAACCCACCTGCGCATTATGTACACTTGTAAGCTAGATCAGGTATGGGTCTTGTTTGTTCCTCCTTGTACCTTTTCTAGCGGAAGATAACGCTTCATTTTCCAGGATTTGACCTACTTTACATGATTTAGGACTTGGATTCATCTCCAGAATCAGAATGAAATGCTGGGTAAGACTTTTTTTGCCAAAGCTGAAGGGAAATGATAATGCTGCTGTCACAACTTTTGACAGTACACTGGTGAACTTTAATATGCAATTACCAGCCCAGAGTGGAGTGTATACATGCAATGAAATGGTCATGGTTCACACCTACAATTCATTCTGATAAGAATTACAAAGACGTTGTGGAATTCATCTGTTTTCTACATATTTTTCTGAATCTATAATCACGGAATCTTATTTCAGGATTTGTGTTCTGAGACAGTTCAGTAAATTAACAATGAACTAAATGCACGCGGAATGTTCAGTCGTTTGAACATAAGTGGTACTCAGGTTTGCAAAGAATGTGTGAATTTATTAAAGTCTTTCACTGCCTCTCTTTATGATTTCTCTAGAATAGAGCAATTTAGATGATTTCTGACAACTGTTGCTTCGTGGCTCTTTACAAAACCTAGCGCTTTTGCAGCAGTTAAGGTAAGTCATATTTCCATAAAAATACACACATATCAGTTGAGTGACTTTCTTTAAAACCAAATTGATGATCACTTGTGTACAGCAGACTATCACACTTATCAAGAACAAGTCATCGTTGATGACACAGTCCCCGCTTGTCCATTTTGTTATAATCTTTGGTGTCTAGGTAGCTGTAGTCTAGGTAGCTGTGGAATGACATTGATGCAAC